>CAUYQG010089309.1:0-11499 GCA_963574415.1 Tarsius wallacei
ATTGCAAATGGGATTGTGCTTTTAATTTGGGTCTCTTCCTGCTTGTTCTTGGTGTATAGGAATGCAACATTTATAGTGTACCATGAGACTTTACCAAAGTCCTTTATCAGTGAAAGCAGGTTTTTGACAGATTCTCTTGGATTTTCAATGTATAGGATCATATTGTCAGAAAAGAGGGATAACTTGACTTCCTCTTTTCCTATTTGAATACCCTGGATTTCCTTCTCTTGTCTAATTGCCCAAGCTAGGCCTTCCAACACAATGTTGGACAAGAGGGGTGAGAGTGGGCAACCTGGTCTAGTTCCAGTTCTGAGGGGAAATGTTACCAGTTTCTGTCCATTTAGAAATATGTCAGCTGTGGGCTTAGCGTAGATGGCACTTGCTATTTTGAGGTATGTTTCTTCTATACTTAGGTGTTTGAAGGTTTTTATCAGGAAGTGATGCTGGATTTTATCAAAAGCTTTTTCTGCATCTAATGATTTAATCATGTGGTTCTTGTTTTTACATCTGTTGATGTATTTAATTACATTTATTGTCTTGCAAATGTTGAACCAGCCCAGCATCCTGGGGATGAAGCCTACTTGGTCATGGTGGATGATTGTTTAGATGTGTTTTTGGATCTGATTTGTTAGAATCTTATTGAGGATTTTTGCCTTTGTGTTCATAAAGGATATTGGCCTGTAGCTCTCTTTTTTTGTTGGATGCTTACCCAGTTTGGGTATCAATGTGATGTTAGCTTTGTAAAATGATTTGGGGAGAATTCCATCTTTCTCAATTGCTTGGAATACTTTCAAAAGGATTGGCATCAGCTCCTCCTTGTGCGTTTTGTAGAATTCTGCTGGAAAGTCATCCAGTTCAGGGCTTTTTTTGGTAGGTAGTTTTCATATGACAGAGTCAATTTCCTGGGTTGTTATTGTTCTATTTTGTGTCTCAATGTCTTCTTGTTTCAACCTAGGGAGGTTGTGTAATGTCAGAAAGTCCTCCATTTCTTTTAGGTTGTCAAGTTTGTTTCCATATATTTGTACATGGTAATCTCTAATAATCTTTTGTATTTCTTCAGGGTCATTTGTGGTTGGATCTTTTGAGTTTCTGATTGTGTTTATTTGGGCTTTTTCTCTCTTTTCCTTGGTCATTCTGGCTAGGGATTCATCCAATCTTGTTAATTCTTTCAAAGAACCAGCTTTTTGTTTTGTTGATGTTTTCTATGATATATTTTCTTCTATGTCCCAATTTGGGCTCTTACTTTGGTGCTTGGATTCTTCTGTTAAAGTTGGGGTTTTGGTGATCTTCTCTTTCCAGCTTCCTTAGGTGATTTGTTAGGCTCTCAACTTCTGATCTTTCCATTTTCTTGATGTGTGCTCGTAGAGATATAAACTCCCCCTCTTAGAACTGTTTTCATGGCCTCCCAGAGGATTTGGTAAGATGTTTCTTAATTTTCATTTGTTTCCAGGAATCTTTTAATTTCTGCTTTGATTTCATTGTTGACCCAGTAGTTGTTCAGCATCATGCTGTTTAGTGTTCACATCTTTGTGGGTTTTGGGGAAATGTTGTTGGTGTTGATATTTATTTTTATTCCACTGTGGTCTGAGAATGTGCATGGCAAGATTTCAACCTTATGGAATTTGTTTATGCTTGATTTATTGCCAAGGATGTGATTAATCGTGGAGTATGTTCCATGTGGTGATGAGTAGAATGTATATTCTGTGGTTGTTGGGTGGAATAATCTCTATGTATCTATTAAGTCCATTTGTTCGAGTGTCAAGTTTACGTTCTGGATGTCCTTGTTGATTTTTTGCCTCTATGATCTATCTAGGGCTGTCAGGGGAGTATTCAAGTCCCCTGCTATAATAGTGTTAGAGTCAATATTTTTTTTTAGTTTGCTTAGTAGTTGTTTGATAAAGGCTGGTGCTCCTATATTGGGTGCATATATGTTAAAGATGGATATTTCTTGTTGATGAATTTAACCTTTTATCATTATGTAGTGTCCTTTTGCATCTTTTTAAAATTTGATAGCTTAAAGGTTGTTTTGTCTGATATTAAGATTGCAACTACTGCCTTCTTTTGTGATCCATTTGCCTGGAAACTCATTTTCCATTCTTTAACTTTGAGTCTGTATGCATCTCTTGTAGTGAGATGAGTCTCCTGGATGCAGCAAGTAATTGCATCATGGTTTCTTATCCAGTTTTTCAGTCTGTTGTCTTTTTAATGGTGCATTTAGTCCATTCAAATACAGCCTGATTTTTGAAATATGATTGTTTATTGTCTAGGGGTTTTGTCATGAGGTTCTTATAAAGTTTTTTTCTTCGTTTGCTTGTTTTTTGTTTTTTGTTTTACTTTGGGGTTAATGTATGAGTGTGTTTTCAAGTTTCTTGTTGCACTGTATTCTCTGTTGATTCTGTGCTTCGCTGTTCTCTTGAGAAGTATGTGGTCATTCTTTTTTTTTTTCTATCTTCTTTGCTTAATACCTTTTAAAGTACAGCTGGTTTAGAAGCTGTGCAATCTCTTTGGGATTGGATGTCTGGGAAGGATTTTAATTCTCCATCACTGATGAAGCTGAGATTGGCTGGATAGGAAATTCTTGGTTGAAATTGTTTATCTTTGAGTACTTTGAATATAGGGCTCCAGTCCCTTCTTGCTTGTGTTTCTGCCAATAGAGCCCCTGCTATTCTGATTGGTTTTCCCTGGTAGGTAGTCTGACCTGTCTCTCTTGCTGCCTTTAGGATTTTTTCTTTTGTGCCTACTTTGTGTATGCAAACTACTATGTGTCTAGGGGTTTTGTCTTCTCATTTGATGTCTTGTGGGGGTTCTCTGTATATCTTGTCCTTGACTGGTCACATCTCTGGTGAGATGGGGAAAGTTTTCTTGGATTACCTCCTGGAATACTTGCTCCAAGTTATTCTCCATTTCCCTTTCTTCTTCTGGGATACCAATCAGGCATAGGTTCGGCCTCTTGATATTATAACACATCTCTTATAGGCTTTGCTCTTTCTTTCTGAATCATCTTTCTATTTTTTTGGTTTTTTTACAGATTGGGTTAATTCCATGTTCTAGTCTTCAAGTTCTGAAATTCTTTCTTCAGCTAGATTAATTCTGCCTTCCATGCTTGTCATCTTGTTATTTATTTCCTGGATAGAATTTTTTATTGCCAAAGTCTCTGTTACAAGTTCTTTCTGTATTGCACCTTGTCTCTCTTGAGTCTTATTCATTCTTTCCATCCATTCCCTAATCCCTGTTGTATTCTGGGGCCTGTCATTTGTGATTTCCATTGTTTGGGCCCCAAGGTCTGATTTTTCATAAGTTTTGTCTTTGGTACACTTGAAGTTCCCTGTGGTCATCCTTTGGTTTTTCCTCATTTGTGACAGAACTCTTGTTTTTTCTCTTTAGTTCTATTATTCAGTGTCAGTGGGAGAGGCTTTCCCCTTTGATATTTGCTCAGTCCTCTATTCTTCCCTGATCCAGGCTCTGGATTTGTTCTATTTTGAAATAGGACAGTGGATGGGAAGCTTTGCTGTCTCTTATAACTTTTGAAATTCAAATAAAGTAGGTGATAAGGCACTAGGATTCAGAAACTACTTGCAAATTTCAATGTTCACTTATTGTGGTATGTGTTCCCTGAGACTTACTTCTCACCACTACTCTATATGATGATGCAAAGCAGAAACCAATGCAAAAAACAATTGAATACACACACACAGACATATACACACACACCCCAAACAAACTGGAATAGCACAAAGTGTAACAAAATAAACCAAGAAAACTAAACACACACACACACACACACACACACACACACACACACACACACACATGCCTGGCATAAAGTGAATAGAGAAGAAAAACAGAAGACCAGAGAGGGTAATTCAGGTTGAACCCTCACACATATATTAACACACACATTAAACTATAAAAAATGAAAATTAAAAAAAAAGAAGGAAAAAAGAGCAAAAACAAACCAACAACAACATCAAAATTGAAAGATGAACACTCAATCATTCACATACACACATAAACAGAAAACAAATAAAAGAAGCAGAAAAAGAAAAGAAAAAATATTTGGGGGGGAGCAGATCAAACCCACACATACACCTTCATGCTCAAAGGAAAAATATTTTAAAAATAGATGAACTGACAGTCAAAAATTTTAAAAAAAATTTTTAATTGAAAATTTTAAAAAACCTGCCCTCTTGTGGTAGCCTCTGTAATTGTTCCTCTAATCAGGTCTCTCCTGGAGAGCTACCTCTCCTCAGCGTCTAAAGCAGGGAAGGAGGAGGGGCAGTGAAGGTGGGTGGGGCTGCAGTCCTCCCCTCCCACTCTCCTATGGTCAGGGAGATCTCCTCCAGTGGGGAGGTAGGGGGTTGCCTCTTCCTGGAATGGAGTTCTCCTATTGCAACTGATGTCCAGGCTCCACCTGGGTTTGTCCCTCTCAGTCATGGCCCAGCTGTGTGTGTCTGATGTTCAGAGGACTGCTGGGGAGGAGATGGTTTGGGTCAGCCCCAGACTCACCACTGATCTCTTTGGAGTCCTTCCTCTTCTACCACAACCTTTGTCCCACAGCTGGATCAGGGTAGGGGGTGGAGTGCTGGAACACAGCACTCATCAGGTCCCTTCGAAGTTTGTGCTTTCAGGATATTCCTTCTGGGTCACAATCAATCCGTGAGTAGTTGATCTGCCAGTCACAGAGATTGGGTCTGTTGCTGCATGGTGAGTGAGTCAGAGCACTTTCCTGCCCTGCCTTCAACATGGTGGTGGGGTGCCTCTCTTGTCCTCTTCTGTGGGACTTTGCCTCTAGACTCCCTCTGTAGCTCCTACAGCCAGTGTCCTGCCAGGCGCTGAAGTGGTGAGGCAAAGCCAGGAGCTGGCAGTCTCTCTCCTGCTGCACCAGTGAGGGAGAGCTTTGGGTGATATTTTTTCCTCATTGCTTTAGTCTGTTTAAAAAATAATAACGGCGCTTAACTTCTGAGACCTGGGAAGAGCCAGGGATGAAGCAAAAAATCTGCAGCACTAGCTGTTGCACCAGGGGCCTGGCCACTTGCTCACGAGCCCCCACTTAGCCTCTCCCAGCATTTTCTTCCCAGGGAGGGTTTGTTGATTTTTTAAAAAATAAAAGAAAAAGAAAATGTTGCTCAGCTTCTGCGACCTGGGAATCGCTAAGGTCCAAGCCCAGCTGCTGTGGCACCAGCTGCTACACCAAGAAAGCCCTGGCCACTAGCTCCCTAGCCATCACTCAGGCAGCCATACACACACCCACTCACTCACCAGCACGTACACAAAATTTTCCATACACTCACTCACTCACACAGGGACTTGCATAGTCTCACTGACTTGGCTGCCATCTTCCTGACCTCTCTATTCTGTTTTTATAGAGATACTTCATACCATAACTATTTCAATACCCAAAAAATAAAGTTTTACAAATGGAGAACTGTTAGTATGATTGCATAAATATATTTGTTGGTAAAACTATCTTGAAAGGACCTTTAAAACTGTTTTGTAGAAATTTTTTGTTAAGTTATAAACAACAGATTTACAAATGAGGACTAAATACACAATTTTCCCATATGTTTGGCACTCTTGAAAAACATTTTGAAGTCAGAATATTTTAGAATTCCACAACTTTAATCAGTTGCATTTACTGGCTTTTATTTTCCACTTTTTTTATTTGAACTTCTCTTTTTTGTTTGCCTTAATGCCCAATATTTCAATGCTCTTTTCTCAGTTTCAGTTTATCAGGAGATAGATATATTGGTGAATAACACCAGTGATTCCAGAACAAGTATTATATGCTACATTTCAATGAACAAGCATTTATTCTCATTTTTCTCACTATAATGGCACAATATTTCAGTTGAGATGTGTCTTAAAGTTATTATAAAGTTTCCTCATTGTACAGATCATTAAATTTGGGGATTAGTCAAAATCCATACAGACAGATCTAGAGTTAAATCACAGTTCTTCTGATACTCAATCTGGTGTACTACATCATACGAGAGCTAGAAAGTTAGAGAGATTGTCCAAGAAGGTCCTCCCCAAAAGAAGGAAAGATCTTTTTCACAATATGTGCTTAACATTTCTAATCTCAGCATAAGAAAGTAATCTACTCATGGGAAATCTGCAATGAGGAAAAAGCAGATATAAAATAATTAATGTAAAGTATAAGAGAGGAATATTCTAAGATAATTATCTTTTCAAAGTAGCACTCTTGGAAGTTAAATAGTGTTGAGTTTCACATTTATGGAAAGCAAATCAGATTTTGCTGTTAGGCATTTTGGTGTTATATCTTGTTCAGTTTTCCAAAAAATGTCACTTAGCAAGTAAATTCATATTATTCTAAGTAACAGAGAATAATTTAGTTGCATATAGTGCTTTATTGCTCTTGAGCAATGAGTTATTCATGCAACAATTATAAATTGACAGTGAAGATTTGAAATTTCCATCTGCCTTTCCTAAATCTCCTATCACTTGCTTTATAAATTTAGACCAATCTGTTTACTTTTGTAGTCTCAATATCAACATTTGTTTAATATATACTTTAAGGCTATTTCTAATTCCAAAACTCTAGGACTCTGATTCTTGCTATACTCCACACCAACCATAAACCAAATAGACATAAATCTATTAGAAAAGTAATTAACCCATTATCCAAGAGGAAAGGGATAAAATTTGTCTTGTTTATTGTTGTATCTCTTGTACTGACATGAGTACTTGATACATAATAGGTGCTTATTCAATATTTGTTAAGTATTAATTAATAAATGAAATAGCACAGTAATTGTGATAACTCGATTGAAAAAGGATAGGATTAAACTAGTTTCTTCTGACAGTACACTGCATTACTTTGTTTTATAGTTGGATAGACTAAAATTAAGTAATTATGATAAACATGTACTTATGAAGGTTTAACAAACATTAATATTTTTCAAACATAATCCAATGCTGGTAATACATGTATTATTACAGAATGTTGAGTTTTTAATTAATCTGAGTGACATATATTTGAAAAGATCTGCATGATGTGACACTGAACAGTCCACTTCTTTTATATTAAAAGAACCTCAGAGTCAGAAATTATCTTATTGAACATGCCTTATTTGACCAAAGAGGAAATTGAAGGAGTAATACTTTTATATGCAAAAGTCCCTTCATGAAAAGTACTTAATTAGGACACAGGGTCAATTTTCATAATACTAAATTTATTGTCAGAGGATTATGTTTGCATTCAGTCGGAGTTAATGTGATCATCTTATTGTAGACATATCCTTGTGTCCCATTATAATTTATTTCCAACTCTTCTGTAATTTGTTATTATTATATTTTATTATAGAGATGTGGGGTACAAGTGAAGATTAACTACATAGACAGGCTGCATGCAAGTGAAGTTTGGGCTCCAACTGGTCCTCATTCCCCTGGTAGTGGACTTGGTACCCTTTGTGTTTTCACATGCCTCCCACCTTCTTCCCTCCCTCCCTCCCCTAGCAGAGCCCAGTGACTGCCAATAACTCTATTAATAGACTACCAGCACTAAAATGTTCTCAAATGCTTTAATGTGAACATAATTCTAATAATAGTATATTCTGTTAGTATTATTTACTTATAACACAGCAACCCACTACCATGGCTATTTTAGCAACCAACAGTAGTTTATGTTTCAACTCCACATCTACCAATAAGAAAAAAAAAATGAGCCGGGCTCGGTGGCTCAGCCTGTAATCCCGCGCCTTTGGGAGGCTGAGGTAAGTGGATTGCCTGAGCACGCAGGTTCGAGACCCACCTGGGCAAGCGAGACCTCATCTCTACAATAAATCAAAAAATCAGCCGGGCATGGTAGCGCGCACCTGTAGTTCCAGTTACTTGAAAGGCTGAGGTGGAAGGATCGCCGGAGCCCAGCAAGTCGAGGCTGCAGTGGCCGGGAGCGGCCACTGCACTCCAGTCTGGGCAACAGAGTGAGACTCCAACTCAAAAAAAAAAAAAAAAAGAAAAGGAAAAAAAAGTGATGCATATTGCTAGAGCCATTTATAGAGAATATTTGTATTTCTCAAATGGAAGATGCTGGAATTAGTTTTTGTTCTTGGGTCAATAATCTATGTATTGTTTTAAACAATTTTAATTTTAAAATAAACTAATTAGAAAGGCATATATAAAATGCAACAGCATAGTTGTATGACCCCTGTGATACATCTAAAGAATGCCATGACTTTGTGAAGCAAAAGGAAGTCCTAGACTTCTCAATAGATAGGAGAGGCATCAATCAGCTAATGTACCGAAGGGAGGCCAGACATGAAGGCTCACACATGTAAACCCAGCACTCTAGGGGGCCAAGAAAGGAGGATTGCCTGAGCCCGGGAGTTTGATACCAGACTAGGCAACATAACGAGACCTCAGGTCTACAAAAATATTTTAAAAATAGCCAGATGTGGTGGCACATGCCTGTGGTCCCAGTTACTTGGGAAGCTAAGGCCAAAGGATAGTGTGAGCCCAGGAGGTCGAAACTGCAGTAAGCTATAATTGCGTCGCTGCATTCCAGCCTGAGCAACAAAGAGCCCAATTCAAGGGAAAAAAAAGTATTAAAAAATGTTCCCAAAGAAGTATTCGTTTATTAGTTCATTCATTATATAAGCATCTATTGAATTTTTGCAGTGTGCAGCACACTGTATTAGAGACTGAGAGACTAAGTTTGAAAAGAAGCAATTCAATTTAAGATGTCTATCCTCATGGAGTTTCTACTTGATCTCACTTGGTATTTGTTGTTAGTTTGTTCCTTTATTGGGGACCAGACATCTTTAATTTACACAACACAAGCTTTATTTTTATTTGTTTGTTTATTTATTTATTTAAGTGATGTGCGGTGCAATTCAGAATAAGGTATACAAGCAGGAAATTAACTTTTTTTATTATTTTTTATTTTAAAGATATGGGGTACAATTCAGGATTAAGTATACAAATATGAATTATGCAGGTACCCTTGTTGATGAGGTATACCCCCCTGCCCTGGTAGTTCCTCTCAACTGCCAATCCCATACCTCCTCTGAGAGTTTCCTACTACTGCCAATCCCTTCCTTATAGTATTAGGATAATTGTTCAAGTTCCTCTTTTTTTTTTTTTGAGTTGGAGTCTCACTCTGTCACACAGACTGGAGTGCAGTGGCCGCTCCAGGCCACTGCAGCCTCGGTCTGCTGGGCTCCGGAGATCCTTCTGCCTCAGCCTTCCAAGTAGCTGGAACTACAAGTGCGCGCTACCATGACCGGCTAATTTTTGATTTATTGTAGAGATGAGGTCTTGCCAAGTTGCCCAGGCAGGTCTCGAACCCACAGGTTCAGGCAATCCACTCACCTCTGCCTCCCAAAGTGCTGGGATTACAGGCTGAGCCACCGAGTCCGGCCTCAAGTTCCTCTTATTAGTGAGAACATATGGTACTCTGTTCTTTGTTTCTCTGATAGATCACTGAGTATGATAGATTCTAAATTCATCCCAAGTTACCAGGAAGTCCATATGTTTGTCCTTCTTTATGGCTGCATAATATTCCATTGTGTATATGTACCACATTTTTTTAGCCAGTCCAGTTTTGATGGGCAGCATGGTTGGTTCCATGTTTTTGCTACTGTGAATAGTACTGCAATAAACATGTGCTGCAGTTGTCTTTTTTGTAGGATGATTTGAGTTCCTCTGGGTATATTCCCAATAGGGGATAGCTGGGTCATATGGAAGGTCAAAGTCTAGTTTTTTTTAGAAATTGCCACACTGTTTTCCAAAGAGGTTGCACTAGTTTGAATTCCCACCAGCAGTATAGAAGCATTCCTTTTTTCCTGCAACCTCGCCAGCATCTGTTGTTGTTGGTTTTTTTTTTTGAGTTGGAGTCTCACTCTGTCACCCAGACTGGAGTGCAGTGGCCGCTCCCGGCCACGGCAGCCTCGACCTGCTGGGCTCTGGCGATCCTTCCGCCTCAGGCTTCCAAGTAGGTGGAACTACAGGCGTGCGCTACCACGCCCGGCTAATTTTTTTTTTTTTGATTTTATTGTAGAGATGAAGTCTCGCTTGCCCAGGCGGGTCTCGAACCCGCGGGCTCAGGCAATCCACTCACCTCAGCCTCCCAAAGGCGCGGGATTACAGGCTGAGTAACCGAGCCCGGCTTGTTGTTGGTTTTATTAATGATGGTCATTCTTATTGGGGTTAGTTGGTTTCTTAATGTGGTTTAAATATGCATTCCTCTGATGATTAGTGAGGCTGAGCACTTTTTCATGAGTCTGTTGGTTGCCCGTATATATTCTTTTGAAAAGTACCTATTCATGTCTTTTGCCCACTTTTCAATGGGGCTGTTTGTTATTTCCCTCTTGTCATGATTGAGCTCCTTGCAGATTCTAAATGTTAGGCCTTTGTCAGGTATACAGTTGGCAAACATTTTTTCCCATTCTGTGGGCTGTCTCCCTGCTCTCTTGATGGTTTCTTTTACTTTGCAAAAGCTTTTCAGTTTGATGAGATCTCACTTGTCAATCTTATCTCTTATGGCATTGGCACTTGGGGTTTTGATCAGGAATTGGTTGCCAGTTCCAATTTCCATAAAGGCTTTGTGTCTCCTGCATGTTCTAAGAAGCTTATATTTTGAGGTTTTATGTTTAGGTCTTTTATCCATTTAGAATTAATTTCATGATAGGTAGGGTTCCTGTTTCAATCTTCTGCATGTGATCAGTCAGTTTTCTCAGCACCACTTACTGAATAGGTTCTTCTTTCTGCAGTGATTGTTGTTGGAGGCTTTGTCTAAGATGAGTTGGTTGAGAAATTGAGGTTTTGCTTCCAGAATCTCTATCCAGTTCCATTGGTCCTTATGCCTGTTCTTGTTCCAATACCAGTCTGTGCTGATTATTGCAACCTTACATTAAAGTTTGAAGTCTGGAAGTGTGAGACTTTCTGCTTCGTTTCTTTTGCTAGGGATTGTTTTGACTTTTTGTGATTGCTTATGTTTCCATATGAATTTATGAATTGTCATTTCCAGGTCTGAGAAGAATGATATTGGTAATTTAATGGGAATTGCATTGAATCTGTAGATTGCCTTTGGTAGGATGGACATAACAGTGTTAATTCTTCCTACCCATGAGCATGAAATATCTTTCCATTTTTTTGTGACTTCTTGGATTTTTTGAGCAGTGTTTTGTAGTTCTCATTGTAAAGGTCTTTTACTTCTCTGGTTAAGAAGATGCTGAAACCATCAAGAGAGCAGGGAGACAGCCTACAGATTGGGAAAAAGTATTTGCCAACTCCAGGTCTGACGAAGGCTTAACATCCTGGATCTACAAGGAACTCAAACGTGCTGAAAAGAAAAAAACAAACAACCCCATTATAAAATGGGCAAATGATATGAACAGACACTTTTCAAAGGAAGACATCTGAGCAGCCAACAGACACATAAAGAAATGTTCAACCTCACTAATCATCAGGGAGATGCAACTCAAAACCACACTGAGATACCACCTAACTCCAGTCAGAATGGCAATTATCAATAACTCA
>CAUYQG010089313.1:0-15372 GCA_963574415.1 Tarsius wallacei
TCAGGAACAAACATCTGTTTCCAGCGAGGCTCGGGGAAAACCACAGTTCTGGTTTCAGATGTGTTACATGGACAAGCTAAATGCTGTTGATAGTCAGCCTTCACCTTGCTAACCAGTGGAAATCATGTGAGCCTTAAAAGATGATTCTCCCACTGTCATTCGGATGACCAGATTCAGGGATTTATCTTGAACATAAAAGGAAGCTTGGGTAAGTAATTCTGAAGGAGCAGGCTGCCTCACAACCTGCTTCAGTGGAGCTGTCAAGATGGATTGCTGTTGCTCAAATCCCTGATGACACTCCAGAGCTGCCCTTATGGAGAAAAACTACCTCACAATCAATTTGAGTTTCTACAGTCTCAGTGGGGACCCTGCTTAGGGACATTGTTGATGATGGATCATGAAGTAATGAAGGTGCATGATACAGGACGAGTTCAGGCACAGGCACTGCCACACTGGTTGAGATGTGATTGACTGTCTTATTGCTGATAGGAACAAAGATACAAGAAGGTGTAGTACCTGACCAGATTGCGTGAGAAAACTCGACTCCCTCCCTAAAGGCTTTCCAGAGGCAGGATTGATGGTCAAAGTTGGCTTGTTTTGATTCAGGAGCATAGTAACTTTAAAAAATTTACTTGTTTCTCCTGTATTATAAAAGAAAAAATCTAGAAAATACATCCAAACTAAAAGAAAAAAATGAAGTCACCCACAGTCCCACCTCCTAGAGAGAAACCCTGGAAACAGGTTGGCTCAGATACTCCTTTTTTCCCTATGCTTAAACACACATTTTATTTTAAAACGAGTTCATACTATCATACTGTTTTATTATTTATTATTTATTTATTTATTTTTGAGTCGGAGTCTCACTCTGTCACCCAGACTGGAGTGCAGTGGCCGCTCCCGGCCACCGCAGCCTCGACCTGCTGGGCTCTGGCGATCCTTCTGCCTCAGCCTTCCAAGTAGCTGGAACTACAGGCACATGCCTGTATTAGCCACGCTTGGCTAATTTTTTTTTTTTTTTTTAAATTGTAGAGATGAGGTCTCGCCAAGTTGCCCAGGCAGGTCTTGAACCCGCGGGCTCAGGCAATATCATACTGTTTTAAAAACTACTTTTCTCTTCATTGCTTTTTTTTCATCTTTCCATGTCAACACTTCAATATCCTTTTTTGTTTATTAGTTTTTAAATACAATACCAATAGAACTTTTTTTTTTTTTGAGTTGGGGTCTCACTCTGTTACCCAGGGTTGAGTGCAGCGGCACACTCACTGCTCATGGCAGCCTTGACCTGCTGGGCTCAAGTGATGCTTATGCCTCATTCTCCCAAGTAGTTGGTACTACAGGCATGTGCCACCACACCTGGCTAACTGTTTTATTTTTTGTAGAGATGAAGTCTGGCTATGTTGCCCAAGCTGGTCTCAAGCTCTTGGGCTCAAGCAATCCTCCCACCTCAGCCTCCCAAGTGCTGGGATTACAGGCAGCACAGAATTCTTTTTAATAATTTCAGAGCATAAGGTAAAATATAAAATCATTTATCCTCATTTCTGCCTCCCAATTTCACTCTCCTGAGGTAACTCTAAAACTTTTCTCTTACTATTTCTTTCCAGAAATTTTCTATGTATGTATGTATGTATGTATGTGAAATCTTTTTATGTATGTATACACACACAAGTTGTATTTAATTAATTAATATATCACAAGATATTCAGTCAAATCCTGTTATGTGGAAGTTCAGGGTTTTTCCAAGTTTCATTGCAGTTAGCATCCTTGTGGTTAACTTTTTGCACATAACCATGATTGTTTCCTTAAGATAAATTTCAGAAAATAAACTGCTCAATTAAAAGGTATGTATAGTTTTACAGCTTTTGACATGTGGTGCCCATTTGCTTTTCACCAGATGTGTGTCAATTTCACATTCTCCCCGGTAGGCAGCATTGAATTTTTAAAAGTTTTTAATATCCGGCTAGTCACAGTGGCTCACACCTGTCATCCCAGCACTCTGGGAGGCTGAGACATAAGAATTACTTGAGCCCAGCAGTTCAAGACCAGCCTGGGCAACATAATGAGAACTTGTCTCTACAATTTTTTTTTTTAATTTAGCTAGCTGTGGTGGCATGTGCCTGTCATCCCAGCTACTCGAGAGACCGAGGCTCCCTTGAGCCTAGGAGGTCGAGGCTGCCATGAGGCATGATGGTGTCCCTGTACTCCAACCTGGGCAACAGAGTAAAACCTGGACTTTAAATAAATAAATACATAAATAAAGTAAGTAAGTAAAGTAGTTAAAAAAATAAATTAAAATAAAAAATAAAGAGTGAAAAGAAACAAGTGAAATTAACTTTAATAATGTATTTTACTTAATGTAATATATACCAAATCCCAAAGTGCTGGGATGATGGGTGTGAGCCACCACTCTCAGCCTTTTTTCACTTTTTAAATGAAGCTACTGGAAACATTTTCATGATGTGCTTTGCATTATATTTCTTTTCTTTTTTTTTTTTTTGAGTTACAGTCTCACTCTGTCACCCAGACTGGAGTGCAGTGGCACACTCACGGCCACCACAGCCTCAATCTGCTGGGCTCAGGTGATCCTTCCGCCTCAGCCTTCCAAATAGCTGCAACTACAGGCACGTGCCATGGCGCCCGGCTAATATTTGGATTTATTGTAGAGACAAGATCTCGCCAAGTTGCCCAGGCTGGTCTCAACCCCCTGGGCTCAGGCAATCCTCTTGCCTCTGCCTCCCTTCAGTATATTTCTATCGGCCATTGATGATGAAACCAACACGTGAGCTGCATGCTCCTGACTGGTTCTCTTCCTATTTCTCTCCTCCTCACCCCCACTGCTATGCCCAGATATGCCTGGGGCTCTTGGAGTGAATGTAGCTCCTGCCAACCTTCCAATTCTTTATCAGGAGAAATCAACATACTCATAGCCAGTGTCCACTTTCGATGGTAACGGGATTGCCTCTCAGGACTGTGATCTCCCAGATCCTACAATTAAGTATAAACTCTGAGCTGCAGATTTAATCATGTTTTCATGGATTTGTTAGACTGTGCAAATGCTTAGGCTTCAGGAAGGACTGCTGAGTGCAGCGTTGCCACCATCACAGTGCGCACACAGGACCTGGACAGACAGGAGACCTGCACTCGAGAGGCTGTGGCTGGTGGGGGCTTGTCATCGCTTTGCTTTTTTTTTCTTTTCTGTGAAACAGGGACGGTGGCGTGGCAGACATTAGTGCAGTCAGCACTGTGTCACCCTGAGAGGAGATGGTTTGTCAAACATGGCTGAGGCTGGGGCTTAATGCTCCACTCCAGGGTCAGCTTGCCCAGTCTTCAACCTCATGGATTATCAACTTTCTCTTTTGCTTGTTGCTAAAGCACATGTGGACAATACTGAAACACACCCAGGCACACACACTTTTTCACCCACACAAATGCTGCGCACAGGCAGGTCCCTCCCCCACCCACCTGCCCCTCCTGGTCACTCTGGAGCAGAAGCCGAATGCAGACCTGGAGGTAGGGCCCTAGGTGGGCAGGTGGACCTGGCTCCCTCTCTGCCCTGTTGTTGACCCATGTCTTGCTCTCTGAGTCACTTTTTCACTGGACTCAGCTTTAGGTTAAAGGAAAAAAAAACGAAAGAATAAAAAATACATCTTGAAGTGTGCATGGCTTGATGGTGTGCCTGGGTATCTGGAAAGTGGCCCAGACCCTTGCTTCACTGCACCATTGCATAAGCAGCACCTGTCGGGAAGGTATCTGGGTAGAAGGAACGAAAAGACAGATCTCTGTTCCAGCTTGCCTTCATCACCACACTTTTTGTTATTGTTGTATGATGTTTAATTTTGTGAGAATAATGTTTCTAACCCTTTGGAGTGTTCCACTTAAAGTTCCTGTAAAATTGTGTGGCATTGAATTAAAAAAACAATATAGCCTTTTTAAAAGAAAAGTAAAAATTTCTGTAAAAGACACCCCCACCATCTGCAGACTAAGAGAAATGTCTTTTTTTTTTTTTTTTTTCAAATCTGTGTCTCACTCTGTTGCCCAGGCTGGAGTGTAGTAGCAAGATCACAGCTCACTGCAGCCTCGACCTCCTGGGTTCAAGTGATTCTCCCACCTCAGCCTCCCAAGTTGCCTGGACTATAGGGGCATACCACAACACCTAGCTAATTGTTTTTTAAAAGTTTTTCTGTAGAGACGAGGTCTCCCTATGTTGCTTATGCTGGTCTCAAACTCCTGGGCTCAGGCAGTTCTCCCAAATGTGCTGGATGACAGGCATGAGCCACCACACCCAGCTGGAAATATCTTGTTGATAGGAATGTGAACTGAGAACCAAGGAGTGCCATCTTTGTTCCATCACTGTTTGGACTTACTAGATGAACTTGAGTAAATGTCTTCTAAACCTAGGTTTTGTCATCTGTGAATGGAGGACACAGTTTTGTTTTGTTTTGTTTTGTTTTATGTTATGTTTTTCTATGGGCACTGCAATAAGGCAAAACAATGCAAAAGGAACAAATTATTTCTTGGAGTGATAATCTTTGGTGACGTTTGAAATCTCTCCTAGCTCTGAATTCTGTGCTTATAAATAATAAAATGCTTTCATTCCTTCCAACCACTGTGTTTCAACACGCTGGCAAAACCTAAAGATCTCTTCTATGTTACTATAAGCCAGACTATAATGTGTGCCTTATATAGACTGTCAGACACTCTTTTTTCTCTTTTTATTCAGAGCTATGCATATACTTCTTTTTTTTTTGAATTGGGGTTTTACTCTGTTGTCCTGGCTGGAGGTCAGTGGTGTGATCATAGTTCACTGCAACCTCAGCCTCCTGGGCTCAGGCTATCCTCCTGCCTCAACCTCCCGAGTAGCTGGGACTACAGGCGCCTGCCACCACGCCCAGCTAATTTTTTTTTTTTTTTTTTTTTTGTAGAGAGGAAGTCTTACTATGTTGCCCAGACTGTCTCAAACTCCTGGGCTCAAGCCATCCTCTTACCTTAGCCTCCCAAAGTGCTGGGATTACAGGATGAGCCACCACACCCAGCCCAAAGCTACGCATATACTTCTTAAGGACTTTCTGCCTCCTTCTCTCTCTGTCCATTATACAAGCGTTAAGCAAATTTTAAAATTTTCAAGAGAGCTATGGGATGAACAAGGTTGAGGAACTTTCCAGCAGCACTAGGTGAGCCCAACAAACCAGAAATTCAATGAACTCCCTTGGGTTACATGAACTGTTGGAACTTTTAGAATAAAAGTTTCCTCCCTTCTTACCAGCAGAATAAAGCCGACATCTATGAAACAGAAAGTTCCTAATGAGAATGCTACCAAAGATGGAATATTATGAAATAAACATTACTATCATAGTCATGAAAAAGAAGAGGCTTATACACTATTTACATTTATTTTTATTTTCAGGTTAATTTTCCTATCAAAGGCATGATTTCCCAATTTAATTTGTCTTCTAAAAAATTTGGAAACATTGTCAGATTTTTTTTTTTTTTTGAGTTGGAGTCTCACTCAGTCGCCCAGGCTGTAGTGCAATGGTATGTTCATGGCCACCCCATGGTTGATCTGCTGGGCTCAGGCAATCCTTCCGCCTCACCCTTCCAAGTAGCCGGAACTACAGGTGTGTGCTACCACACCCAGCTAATTTTTTGATATATTGTAGAGACGAGGTCTCACTAAGTTGCCCAGGCTGGTCTCACACCCCTGGGCTCAGGCAATCCTCTTGCTTCCGCCTCCCAAAGTGCTGGGATTACAGGCTTGAGCCACCACACCCAGCCAGATTTTTTTTTAAGTGTGAATTGAATCTCTGTGGATCTCACTGACCCACACCTATAGATAGGGTCTCTTAATTGCAGAAGCCTAACTGCTGTCAATTCCTGCCTCTGCCAGTTCAGCCCCTGACACCTTTCCAGTGTCTCCCATCACAAGAGGCCAATAGGGTGTGTTTCCATGTGCACCCAGCCTGTTGAGCTTGAGGTCAAGGCATTTCGGGTTGACAACAGGAAGAATGTGGTGCAGGTGGGTGAGGACCCGTGTGGGAGGGAGACTGGGGACATCCCTGGAGGGATGGGTCTTCACGGAGGCTCTCACTTTCTCCACAGAATGACATCTTTGAGTGGGCCAGGGACCACCGAGCCCACCACAAGTACTCAGAGACGGATGCTGACCCTCACAATGCCCGCCGAGGTTTCTTCTTTTCCCACATCGGGTGGCTGTTTGTTCGCAAGCATCGTGATGTCATCGAGAAGGGGAGGAAGCTTGATGTGACTGACCTGCTCGCTGACCCTGTGGTCCGGTTCCAGAGAAAGTAAGTGAAGGGACATTGTGGAGACCTATCCCTCAGGGGCTAGGACAGAGAGACAGAGAACACAGTAGGGTGCATGGACATCCACATCATCCTTCTCCAGCGTTGACCCTCATGACTAGGTGTTGTCTCTAGAATATGTCTCTATCGGTTAATTCCCTTTTGCTCACGACATATTTGTTTTGAATTCTAAGTCTCACTTACAGTAGTTTTCTCTTAAGCCCAGTGCCATTCTTTTCAGACTAGTCTTGCAGGGCTGGTGTCATGGAATCGGTTTCCTTGCCCACCTTGCCCCCTGCCATGCAGGTCTGCCCGGGGCGGCAGAGAGGCCTTTCTTTCAGTGACACACTTGCGTCCACTGGACTCCAGCAGAACTGGACCCTCTCCAAGGGTTCTGCTCTGTTCTGGAATTCTCTTGTGGTGAAGCCCCTCCCTGCCCCCACCTCAGGGAGCTGTTCTACCAGTAGGTGTGTATATGACCACAGTGTATGACAGAGCCTCAAGGCCTTGTGTGTCCTGACAGTGTCTGCCGCGTGTATCCAGTTGGCCAGCACTCATAGGGTGGAACTGCTTTCAACAAGAGCATAGAGAAGGATGGCTAGAATTGTGCTGGCAAGAAGAAAGCAGTGGCCGTTCACAGGTGGGTCCGGGTCTGCAAAGCTAGCCATGATGAGTGCATCTTTCCATGGGCTTGCTGCTCCGAAGCAATGGAGTTGTGTGCAGCGAGGAGCAACTTGGGGACCATGCTCTGGTCAGAGCCTTGAGATAACACAAGGATAAAGAGTTACTAGGGACCAGCTCCGTTGATGGGATGGGGGAGTCATCAGTAGACTCATCTGCACAGGCTCTTCTGTTCAGGCTGAAAATGGAAGTGGAGGCTGTGCCTTTGACCGACACAGGAACCTTGTATGAAAGGAGGTGTGGCTTAGTTCCCGCCGCCCCATATACTAGAGGGAGCACATGGCAGACCATGGAGACGGACTGCCCGGCTCCAGCCTTGGGGCTCCCCGCTTACCAGCACATGAGCTAACCACTCTGGGCCTCCAATTCATCTATAAAATGCGGGTCACGGCAATATCTCTCTCCTACAGCTTTTGTGAAGACACAACACAAAAAAGCGCAGAAAATCCCTGCCGCCTCATAAGAGCTTAGCAAGTGTCTGAGATTGTTCTATTACACAGGCTGTTGTGTGTGTCCCCACCAATGCTTCTGTAGGTTTCCTTGTAGGTTTTTCTCTGCATATCAACAGCTCTTTTAAGCAAATACATCCAGTATCGATAGCCAACAGTTTTAGGGCAGAAAACAACAAGATGTTTTCAATTAACAAGTAAATGATTTTTTGACATTGATTTTCGCCATGAGAGCAAAATATAAAACATCATTAGAGGTCAGGTGTGGTGGATCACACCTATAAACCCAATGCTTTGGGAGGCTGAGGGAGGAGGATCACTCAAGGCCAGGAGTTCAAGACCAGCCTGGGCAATAGCAAGACCCATTTCTACCAAAATACACAAAAATTAGTCAGGCAGGGGGTTCACACCTGTAAGTCCCAGCTACTTGAGAGGCTGAGGCAGGAGGATGGCTTGAGCCTAGGAATTCAAGGCTGCAGTGAGCTATGATTGCACCACTGCACTCCAGCCTGGTGATAGAGCAAAACTCTGTCTCTAAAATAAATGAATGAATAAATAAATAAATAAATAAATAAATAAAGGTATTAGAGAAAAAGCTGAAAACTTCAGAAACGTAGAAAGAAAATCACTCACAGTACCAACATATAAACATGGCCACTGTAATATTCTCTAGTCTCTCTTTCTATTTTCTTCTCCCCCATTGGTCAGCTCTCCATCCTTTCCACCAGCCCTTTCTGCCAGGTTATTGCGGCCAAGTCAGAGTGAGGTGAGCACAGCCCAGGGAGGCACCTTACTTAATGCCTCTCCCTTGTAGGGTTGGCTGGCCCTCCATTCCAGGCTCAGCTGAGGGAGGTGGGGCAGGCTAGACCAACCCCAGAAGACCGAACCCACCTTTCTCTTTTTACGCCTCTACTTCATGTCTTCTGCATGGTGGCAGCCATGCTGCCTCTACGATGTTGTGTCTCGCCCTTAACTTCCAACTCCCGTAGGCATCTTGCCAGAAGCTGTAGGAATGTCCATCAGCTGAACATGTCATGGTTTATTCACCCATCCCTCTGCGGTTGGACATGTCTGTCACCTTCAGTTCTGTGACGTAAATAGTGCTGCCATGCAAATTAGTGATGCTTTGGGATGATCAGACCGTAGGTTAATCAAAAGAGCTTGGGTGAGAAGGCAAAGGAGCTTCTTCTGTTTTATTAATAAGAGCTGATCCTGCTGTAATAGTCTGGGTGTCTCTGGCCATAAACATGGAAGATTTTCTTTTTCATTTTTTCCCATAAAAATGTTGTAATCAGATTCATGATGTGTGTACTGGTGGCGCATATGTCTGAGGATTTTCTAAATGCAGGCAGAAGAACAAAGACTGTTTCAGCGAGTTCCCTGAATAACCAACCTAGAGCGTCCTCCATCGCCTACAGCAACTGAGGAGGAGGGGCCTGTCAGCCACAAGGATGCAGCCTTAGAACTGGCCTCTGTCCTCTGAGAACTTGCAGGCTCTAAACCACAGGGGTGGTCCCCGATTGCTGGGTCTGGCCCTGTAATGATTAAGGCAGAGGTATATTGCTCTCAGGGGTGTGGTTCTGGATCACTGGATAGTTTGTGTATCAAAGGCAGGCCCCGCCCGGGCCCTTTGCTCTCTCTAAGAATTGCCTAGTCCCAGGAAGGGCAGTCTCTCCCAGCCAGATTTTTGTTGTTTGCTTTTTCTTTGAGTCGAGGTCTCACTCTGTCACCCACGCTGGAATGCTATGGCATAATCCTGGCTCATGGCAGCCTCGACCCTTTGGGCTCAAGCAATCCTCCTGCCTCAGCCTCTCAAAGTGCTGGGATTATAGGCATGAATCACGGTGCTCGTCCCAGAAAGGTTTTTAAGATGTCAAAATAGACCGGGCTTAGTGAC
This sequence comes from Tarsius wallacei, assembly GCA_963574415.1. Classification (NCBI taxonomy): domain Eukaryota; kingdom Metazoa; phylum Chordata; class Mammalia; order Primates; family Tarsiidae; genus Tarsius; species Tarsius wallacei. Next base: position 9,324 of record CAUYQG010089313.1, read on the forward strand.
TCAGCCTGTAATCCCAGCACTTTGGAAGGCTGAGGCGAGTGGATTGCCTGAGCCCGCAGGTTTGAGACAGTCCGGGCAACTTGGCGAGACCTCATCTGTACAATAAATAAAAAATTAGCTGGGTGTGGTAGCACGTGCCTGTAGTTCCATCTACTTGGAAGGCTGAGGCGGAAGGATCGCTGGAACCCAGCAGGTCGAAGCTGGGGTGGCTGTGAGTGTGCTACTGCACTCCAGCCTGGGCGATGGAGTGAGACCCAACTCAAAAAAAAAAAAAAAGATGTCAAAATAGCCAGGGGGTCACGCTTCTACTTCTCTACAAAAAATAGAAAAATTAGCTGGGCATAGAGATGCGCTCCTGTAATCCCAGCTCCTTGGGAGGCTGAGTCAGGAGTTTGAGGCTGCAGTGAGCTGTGGTTGTGCTACTGTACTCCAGGCTGGGTGACAGAGTGAGACCCTGTCTTTAAAAAAAAAAAAGTCAAAACATCCAGATATACAGAAAATTATCTATCTATATATACATAAAATATATATTAATATATTTTATAGACATATTTAATATATGCAATACATTTTATGAGGAAACTAATGGACAAAATGTAGAGAGAGTGTTGGGGCTAGAAGCACCAGCATCTTAGACAGTTTGCTTAAAGTTGCCTTGATTATACCTTGCTGTTTGAAAGGGACGAGAGTGGTTTTCAGACGTGTGGGTGAGCATTCGCGTACTTTGGTAGTTATCCAGCCCAGAGAACACAGAGACCCGTAGTCCACACTACGGCTTGAGATCATCACACCAAATGAAGAAAGCCTCCAAGGTATACAGAGGCGTGCTGGTGAAGTAGGCTTTACCAGTTCAGCCAGGCCTTGGGGAGACAGACCTTACAGGAACGAATGTCAGTGCGTATGGCGGCGTGAGCCGGAGGAGGTATCCCCGTGTCAGCGGCACTCGTCACATCAGGTGTCAGTTCTTGCTACCCTTAGCTTCCTGAGTAACAGAGAAAGAGGCGTTTGGAGCCCAGGCCTGGGTTTTCAGCGGCATACCTGAGCCAAATCCCTGCCTGCTCCTGTGTGGTTTTCTGGGATGAGGGTCCCTGTTCCTGCGGGAGGTGGTCAGGACGTGCAGCTGACTCACCACACTCCTGGGGGGTGACGCTTGTGCCACTCGGAGGGTTTCCTTCAACAGCTGGCTGTGCAGATGATGGAAAAATATGAGGCCCAATTAGGCCAGCAAACAGTTGGGTAGATCATACCAAGGAAGGGAATCTCGGGATGAGATTTTACAGATGTTACAAAGAAACGTACTGATCACAGCAAGAGTTGCAAAAGCTCACCGACCAGCTGTAGATCACTGTAGTAAATAACCTTTAGCCTGCAGTCAACTGAAAAGCAGTTAGCCTTTACTGTTAATTACCCTCTCTTAAAAGAACAGACATCCCCATCAATCGGTTGTCTTGCGGAACACATCACACAGATAACTGCCCGCTTGCAAGCCTCTCTGTGCCACCCAGGCAGTTTCCCTGGTGCCGCACTAATCACCCGTGAGGCCTTATAAAAAATGCCTTTAGCCCTACCTCCTGGCAGAAGGCAAACAGCCTCTCTTTTCACTGCTCTGCCCACTGTTCTCTTCACAGTGGATCTTCCCTTAAATAACTCTGCCCTTTCTAAGTTCAACTGTCTTGGTGAATTCCTTCACCATCCACAAATCCGATCTCAACTAGCCACACGCATGGCACAAATGACAGAGACCAAGGATTTAGAGACTCCCCCTTCGGTGAACACTAACACAGATACTACTGATGATTGAGAACTCGTGTTGAGCCACCATAATGACAAAGGACAGAGCTTACCAAAGGAGAGTCTGGCAAAGAGTCAGGCTGAATCAGCTTTCTATTATATGGTCTAACGGAAGGGAGAAGGTAGTAGCATTAAAAATAACAGGAAATGCCAGGCCTGGTGGCTCACACCTATAATCTCAGCACTTTGGGAGACCAAGGTGAGAGGATCGCTTGAGCTAGGAGTTTGAGATCAGCCTGGGCAACATAGCCAGACCTCATCTCTACAAAAATAAAAAAATTACCTGGATGTGGTGGCACACACCTGTAGTTCCAGCTACTTGGGAAGCTGAGGTGGAAGGATCACCTGAGCCCAGCAGGTCAAGGCTGTGGTGAGCTGTGATTGTGCCACTGCACTTCAGCCTGGGTGACAGAGAAAGACCCTGATCTAATAAAAATAATCATCATAATAATAGGAAAGCAACACTGTTTAAGCTTTACTTCCAGACTTTTCCCCTAAAAGATAATTTTACCAAGACTGTTATAAGGTACTTAACTGGACTGAATTACACGTTGCTGTACTGTCTATCTGTGCGTGATGATGAGGCAGGCATGGAAGGGCAAAGGAAGCAAGTGGCCTTGCTTTTAGCTCTGGCAACCAGGGCTCCTGCTCTAGGTCTTGTGCTTTCAAGGGCCATGCTTCTCCCCAAGAGTGAGGAGATCACTGGGCCAAAGGGACAGGCCACCCTTAGCTTTCCCTGATCTCTGGACCCCTCATGGATTCCTAGGATCCTAGAATGTCCTGCCTAAATGGCCCTGAGCCCATGCCCAGAGCCAGTACCAGCCTCTTCCTGTCTTCTGTTGTCCTGGCAGGAAGTGTATAGCCTAAGCCTGAAAACAGCCAAGAGGCGGTATTAGCATGGGGATTCATGTTTAAGGGTGTGAAATCAGATAGCCACCCTAAGGAGACAGAGCTAGAGTTGGGAAGGGAAGGGGACGCAGGCCCCAGGCTCAGGACCTCCGCCTGTGCTCTTGGTCTGAGTCCTGAAAATACTGGGGTGATCCTAGCAATAGTCATTCATAAGTCACTCATAAGGTTGAGTGTGTGTCTACCAATTAGGAATTATGTTTGGCTTAAACAAGATAGAAGGTTATTTCCCTTACATGCACATGGGATACCCGGCAAAAACTGGAATTATCTTTTAGAGGGTGGGTCCCTTGTAGTACAGGCTTCCCTTGCTAGGTGAGCACTCTAGGAACCCATTGATATCAGTGTACCAGCTAGCATTGTTGTGAGAGGCTGCATTCAGCTTCAGTGAATTTTTTGGGAGATTATTTCAACGCATTTGCCCATTTCATGATAGGTGATTTACAAGCACACCTGCCCACACTGCACTGAGCGTTCAGCAGGTTTTGACCAAAGTTGGCATGACCCCTGTGCCCCACCCTCCGTATTCACCCAATCTCACCCTGAGTGACTTTTTTGTGTTTTCCCAGATGAAAAAAGTCCTCAAAGGGAAACGTTTTGCTGATGGGCAAGAGGTAAAACAAAAAACGGCAGAAGCATTAAAAGGCATCAAAATGGACGAGTTTAAAACTGTTTCGAGCAGTGGAAAGGCACCTCAATAGGTATATTGCCTCAAATGGAGAGTACTCTGAAGGTGACTGAAGCTTGACATGGAAGAATAGATACACTATTTTCAATAGATAAATTCCATTTTTTTGGAGTCCCCTCTTGTAAAAGAATTCTGGGGTGGGCAGTCCAGGGTGGGTGTGGCAACACCACAGGGTCCGTAGGGAACTGAGAGTCCTTTACCCATCTGCTCTGCCATCCGTCGCAGGGGACGTTAACCCTCAGTGTGATCTCATGGTGCAAGCTGACCACCAGAGCTCCAACCAGAAGAAAGTGGGGAGCCCAAGGAGGCACATGTGGAGTTGAGCCACTCACCTCTAAAGAGTCTTCCCAAAAAACACAGGCAACCTAAGCGCTGCCCTCTCAGGGAAAACGTGGAAATGTGTTCTCTTGATTAGTGCTTTGAACCCTTCAATAAAACCTCAGTTTTGTTTCTAAGGAAGGATAAGCAATTAGCGACCTCTGCCACAGTCACTCAGTTGTTCTGCTATAAGCAAAGCGATTGTCTGCTCCATGTTACTCCGTCTTAAGACATTTTTTTGTGAAGCAAGTAGGTAGCCTCTCTGTCTCCACTTAATGAGTCAGAAAATGGAATCTTGAATCATTTTTCTGAGATGGCAGAATAAAGATAAAATCCAGGAACTGTTTCTCCTAATGCTTTGCTTTTTCCATTGATTCCCATTTTTAGGAAAAACATTCCTTTAGGGGTTATGCAGACATTGTCACATGTAATTTTTCTGAAACCAAGAGGACGCAAGTCCAGACACAGAAAAACACGGTCCTTGCCTCCTTGTCATAGTGACAGAATAAACTAAGAGAAAATGGATGAAATAGTTTGGAAGAGCCTCCTTTTTTTTTTAAGATTTATTCTTCTAGAGCAGTTTTAGATTCACAGCAAAATCGAGAGGAAGGTTCAATGATACAGCCCCTGCCCACACACTTCCATAGCCTCTTCCGTTATTGGCATTTCTTACCAAGGAATGTTTGTCACAGTTGATGAACCTACATGGACACATTATTGTTAACAAAGTCCATGGTTGACATCAGGATACACTCCTGGTGTTGCACATTCTATGGAGTTCGGCAAATGTACAATGAATGTGTCCACTATTGCAGTATCGTACAGCGTGTTTTCACTGCCCACAAATCCTCTGTGCTCTGACTTCATCCCTCCCTCCCCTCGATCCCTGGAACCTCTGCTCTTTTCACTGTCTTCTTAGTTTTGCCTTTTCTAGAATGTCATATGGTTGGAATCATACAGGATGTAGCCTTTTCAGATTGACTTCTTTCACTTAGTAACATGTATTTATGTTTCCTCCATGTCTATGGCTTGATAGCTCGTTTCTTTTTAGTGCTGAATAATGACCAACATATGGTCTGGATGTGTCATAGTATATGTACCCATTCACCTATTAAAGGACACCTTGGTTGCTTCCGAGTTTGGCAATAATTAATAAAGCTCCTATAAATATCCATGTGCAAATTTTTGTGTGGACGTAAGTTTTCAACTCCCTTTATCCAGGGGATAAATACCAAGGGGCACAATTGGGGGAGTATATCGTCAGAATTTGCTTAGTTTTGTAACTAACAGCGGAACTGTCTTCCAAAGTGACTGCATCACTTTGCATTTCCTCCAGCAATGAATGAGAATTTCTGTTGCTCTAAATCCTTGTCAGCGCTTGATGTTGTCAGTGTTTTAGATTTTGGCCATTCTAATTGATGTTTAGTGGTGTCTTGTTGTTTTAATTTGTCTCCCTGGTGACATATGGGAGACCCCAAAAAAAACTTATTTATAAAATTACAAAAAATATATTTATAAAAATTTGTGTATTTATTCTTACATGTTTAAACTTCAGTCACCTTCAAAGTACTGTTCATTTGATGCAGTACACCTATCAAGACTCTCTTTCCACTGCTCGAAACATCATTTCTGATGTCTTTTAGTGCTTCTGCTGTTTTTTATTTCACCTCTTTCACATTGGCAAAGCGTTTCCCTTTGAGGACATTTTTCAACCAGGGAAACAAACAAACAAAAAAGTCGCTCCAGGTGAGATCATGTGAAAAAGGAGGGCAGGGTACGGGATTCATGCTGTTTTTGGTCAAAAACTGCTAAACACTCAGTGCAGTTTGGGCAGGTGCACTCGTAAATCATCCATCATGAAATGGGCAAATGCCTTGAAAGAATCTCAAAATCTCAACAACAACAAAAATTCACTGAAGCTGGATGCGGCCTCTCACAATGCTAACTGGTTCACTGATGTTGATGGGTTCCTAGAACACTTACCTAGCAGGGGAAGCTTGTACTACAAGGGGCTTGCACGCCAAAAGATAATTCCTGGGTTTTTTTGGGTCCTCTCCCGTATGATGTGGAACATATTTTTTTTTTTTATTTATTCATTTATTTATTTATTTATTTTCCAAGTTGGAGTCTCACTCTATCACCCAGACTGGAGTGCAGTGGCCGCTCCCGGCCACCGCAGCCTCGACCTGCTGGGCTCCAGCGATCCCTTCCGCCTCAGCCTTCCAAGTAGCTGGAACTACAGGCACGTGCTACCACGCCCGGCTAATTTTTTGATTTATTGTAGCAATGAGGTCTCGCCAAGTTGCCCAGGCTGGTCTTGAACCCGCGGGCTCAGGCAATCCATTC
>CAUYQG010089315.1:0-12783 GCA_963574415.1 Tarsius wallacei
TCATCAAGGAGATGCAAATTAAAACTACACTGAGATACCACCTAACTCCAGTCAGAATGACCATTATCAATAGCTCAAAAAATAACAGATGCTGGAGAGGCTGTGGTGAAAAGGGAACACTTCTACACGGTTGGTGGGAGTGTAAACTAGTGCAGCTTCTGTGGAAATCAGTGTGGCAATTCCTAAAAGCTCTAAAAATTGACCTTCCATATTTTTTAACTGTTAATTTTTTTACTTTAAAATTGTGGGCTACAATTCGGAGTTAGGTATACAAATATTCATTGTGCAGGTACCCTTGTTGATGAAGTGTGCTCCTCCTTCCCCAAGCAGATTTTGACTATTGTCAATCCTACCTCCTCACCCCCCCCACAGTTTCCCACTACTGTAAATTCTTTTCTTGCAGTATTACGATAGTTGTTCAAGGTCCACTTTTGAGTGAGAACATGTGATACTCAGTTCTTTGTTTCTGTGAAAGATCACTCCGTGTTATAGACTCTAATTCCATCCAGGTCGCTGCAAAGTTCATGATTTTGTTCTTCTTTATGGCTGTGTAATATTCCATTGTGTATATGTACCACATTTTTTATCCAGTCCTCTTTTGATGGTCAGCACGGTTGGGTCCATGTTCTTGCTACTGTGAACAATGCTGTGATAAACATACATGTGCAGATATCTTTTTTATAGAATGATTTGAGTTCTTCTGGGTATATTTCCAGTAAGGGGATTGTGGGGTCATATGGAAGGTTGATTTTTAGAACTTTTAGGAATTTCCACACTGTTTTCCACAGAGGTTGTACTAGTTGACACTCCCACCAACGGTATAGAAGTGTTCCCTCTTCATCACATCCTCTCCAGCACCTGTTATTTTTTGTTATTGATGATGGCCATTCTGACTGGAGTTAGGTGGTGTCTCAGTGTAGTTTTAATTTGCATCTCCTTGATGACTAGTGAGACTGAACATTTCTTCATGTGTTTGTTGGCTGCTTGTATGTCTTCTTTTGAGAAGTGTCGACTCATATATTTAGCCCACTTTGTAATGGGGCTATTTGTTTTTTTTTTCTTTTCATCACTTTTAAGTTTCTTGTAGATTCTAGATGTTAAACCTTTGTCAGACATGGAGTTGGCAAATATTTTTTCCCAGTCTGTGGACTGTCTCCCTCCTCTCTTGATGGTTTCTTTGTCTTTGCAGAAGCTTGTCAGTTGATAAGATCCCACTTGTCTATCTTACCTCTTATGGCATGGGCACTTAGGGTTTTGATCAGGAATTGGTTGCCAGTTCCAATTTCTATAAGAGTGTCTCGTGCATTTTCTAAGGTTCTTATAGTTTAAGGTTTTACATTTAGGTCTCTGATCCATTTAGAGTTAATTTTTGTGTATGGGGATAGGTAGGGGTCCTGTTTCAATCTTCTGCATGTTTTCAGTTTTCCCAGCACCATTTACTGAACGGGTTGTGGTCTCCCGAGTGTTTGGTGGTGAAGGCTTTGTGGAAGATGAGTTTGTTGAGAAATTGAGGTTTCCTTCAGGAATCTCAATTCTATTCCATTTGTCTATATGTATGCTCTTATACCCATACCAGGCTGTTTTGGTTATTGTGGCTTTATAATAAAGTTTAAAGTCTGGGAGTGTGATAACTCCTGCTTTGTTTTCTTTTTTGCTGAGGATTATTTTGGCTATTCTTGGTCTTTTATGTTTCCATATGAATCCCTGAAAAAAACCTAATTAGGAATCTGGGCTGGAACTTTTGCTATAAAACTTGAACCCTCCCTTTGTTCTCAGCCTTTGTTTTACACCAAAGGGTATGTCTCCCTGGTTTGCAAACTGCTCATTGAAATACATTCTTTTTTTTCAAAATTGATTTTCAGAGAATTATGTTCACCACTTGAAACCACAAGAAGGGTTACGCAGCCCAGACCAAAACTGCGGTACATGTACAGTATTATATCAGAAAACAAATGCAGTAAAAGTTGGGATAAAGACCTGAAAACAGTAATTACCTTTAAAAGATTGTAAACAAGAAGGTGTGAATATTAACAATAAAGCAATATTCAGTTTTCAAATTAATGGATGTCTCACTTTCAAATAATCCTTTTTGGTATTTTGAGAACAGAATAACTTTATTATTAAGATATAAATACTAAATTTATATATTTATATATTTAATTTAGTATTTATAGCTAAATAAGAAAATACAGATTCTGTTAGTTTTCTTATACTTACGTTATCTTTAAGGTTTATTTTATTGCAATGTTTATACACAATTAAATTGAATTAAATTAAAATGTAACACTTGAATTAGAAAAAATATATTTTTTCTCATCAGAAAAATAAATCAAGCACCAAATCAGAGCTCATCAATCTGTGTAAAGTCTTCCTTTGGAAAGTCTCTATGGAGTGAAATAATTCATCCTTTCCTATTACAAAAGCAACATTCTCAGTGCGCATACTATATCGATTCCTTTCAGTGGAGAGATTAGTATTTTGCCCATTAGTCAGGATAACCTTTTAATTATCCTTCCTTCCAAAACATTTGCTCATGTCTGATTCTATGCCCTTCTCAATTAACAGTGTGTCATCATTCTGTCTTTGCTTAATTATGTATTTCTCATTCACCCAGTCCCAGCTTAATTTCTTTCACTTTCTTAAGTAACTGCAACCCATACATGTGACTCTTTTTACTCACCCCTGTTGCATTTGCTTCCTGGACTGCCTTATTAGTACCTCATTATACACATATTCTTATTACATGTACTGCAAAACAAAACATATATTAGATCCAAATATACTGTAGGCAAGAAATAGTGTATCTTATAGTGCACATTTGCATATCTTATTCTTTAAACTAGAATGAAAGATCATTGAGTTTGTTTTTGATGTTTATTTGCTGTCTTTGTTAACATCAAGCACAGCTTAAGGCACACTATTATTATTATGTTATGTATTTGTATGACTGATAAATAAAGTATTATGCCCTTTACTCTCTCTGCATGTCTAAACTCTACTCAACATTCAAGGTTCCTTATTAAAAGCTCTGTTAAGAAGCTTTTTGTACTACCCCCAAGAATTTGCATAACACTTCTGTGTTTCTTTTATGTCATTTTCTATATACCTTTTACCTTTTAACAGTTGTTGTTTTATATCTTATCTTCCTTTATACCCTATTTCATTAATGAGAGTAAAACCTCTATCATCTTCTTTCTAATAGTAAACCATATGACAGTCTAACTTGTGTATATCTAGGATACTCTTAATGACTCTTTTTAATTTCATTTATCTCAGACCAGAAATAATTTTGAGTGTTCAAGTTTTTATACCAATTTAGGTAGTGAAAGGTATTGAAAAAATTTGACAGAGTAAAGAACTGACAGAACCAGGAGACATGGGCTCTCATTAATTTCTGCTACAAATAAGGTTCAAAATCTTTAAACAGCTCTACTTCCTGAAACCTTAAGTTTTTTATTTGTGAACCAGAAAAATTAGATATCAGATTTATCAGATTATATACTCTGATATTTTAACACTTCAAATATCTGGTTTTGAATTACAGCTCTACCATTTTCTCAATGTGTGACCTTGCATTAAGTTATTTAACTTCTCTGAGCATTAATATTCTAATCTGAAAACTAAGCTTAAACATACATTATAAATTACTAACTATTGCTGCATGATTAGTGATAAAATATGTGCCTAAAATTGTCTTTACAAATATCAGAAGTTTATTAAAAAAGGTGAATAACAATAACAACAAAAACATTGACAAGAAAAAGGAAAAAGCTCTAAAGTTCCAAGCAGAGAAACAAATTATTGCAAATTTATAAACTACATGTAATGTTAATGAAGGGTATTCTCAGAACTAATTGTGCCTTTTATATGTGCGCCATTTTCTCCTACATACATATATTTTTAATAGCTTTACTTAGATTTACCCAAAGTAAGCAATTTAATGAGTTTAGAATCAAACAGCTGTGCATCCATCACCACAATCAATTTTAGAACATGTTGATCATCACAAAAATTAGTCATATTTATTAGCAGTTACTCCTCACAATCCCACTTCACCCTCATCTGGCCAGCCCTAGTCAATGACTATCCTCTTTTTTTTATTCACAAATTTCCTTATTCTAGACATGCCATCTAAATAGAATCATGTAATGCATCATCTTTTGTGACTGTCCTCTTTCACTGAGATAATAATTTAAAGGTTCATCCATGTTTTATCACGTATCAGTAATTGATGACTTTCTATGGGTAATAATATTCCATTGTATGGATATACTATAATTTGCTTAACCAGTCATCGTCTGATTGAAATTGAATTTGACTATTATGGACATATGTTTTCACTTATTTTATGTAGGTATCTGGCAGTGGACTTGCTGGTCTATATAATAACTTCCTGTATAACTTTGAAAAAGTTCCAGACCATTTTCAAAAGTGATAGCACCACTTTACATTCCCACAAGTAATGTATAAAGGTTATGTTTTCTCAATATCATTACAATTGTAATTATTTGTCTTTTTTATTAGAGCCATTCTAGTGGAAGTGAAGCAGTATCTCATTGTTTGCATTTGCATTTCCCTAATGGTTAATAATACTGTGAGCATTTCAATGCGCTTTTTGGCCACTCATACAGTTTCTTCAAAAATGTCTCTTCAGACATTTTGACCTTTCTTTAGTTAGGTTACATGTATTTTACATTATTGAGTTATACGATTTTATATACTGGTGACACATGTACTATGACAGAGAAGTGATTTGCAAAGATTTTACTGATTTATAGATTGTCTTTTCACTTATGGTATTGTTTGCAATAATAGGTTTCTGATACACAAAAGTTTTTTAATTCTGATAAGTCCAAATTACATATATTTTTTAACTTTTGCTGTTAGTTGCATATTTTAAAAAATGTTTTCTTCTAAGAGTTTTATAGTTTTTCTCTATCATTAAGGTCTATGATCGATTTTAAGTTCATTTTTGTTATGATGTAACGTAAGGATTGAATAGTATTCTTTAGAGTGTGGGTGGATTTCCAGTTTTCATATTAGTGTATGTAGAAGATCCTTTATTCCCCATTGAATTGTTTTGATATTCTCCAAAAAAAATAAAATTATCAAAAAAATAAGGGATTACCTATTGTTGTATTTTTTATTTTCATTCTGAAATCATAAATACCATGTATTGAAGAAGAAACTGTTCTATCCAAAATGTGTGTTCTTGGCACTTTTTTTAAAGATCAGTTCACCATAAATGTGTGGAATTATTTCTCAGCATTCTATTCTGTTCTATTCATGTTTATGTCTGCTTTTGTGTAAATACCTTGTTTTTTTATTACGATACCTTTGTAGTAGTATTTTGCTGAGAATTTTTGCATCTATATTCATCAGGGATATTGGTCTTCCTTTTTTAAGTGTCCCATCTGGCTTTATTTAGCAGGACAATGCTGACTTTATAAAAAACGAATTTGGAAGTAATTCTTGCTCTTCCTTTTTATCGAAGATTTTGAAAAGAATTAGTATTAATTAGTTCTTCTTTAAATGTTTGATAGGATTCAGTAGTGAAACCATCAAGTCCTAGATGTTTATTTGATGGGACTTTTTAAATTACAGCTTAAATCTTTTTTACTTCTTATTATTCTGTCCAGATATTCTAATTCTTCATGATTCAGTCTTCATGGGTTGTACATTTCAAGGAATTTATTTATTTATTCTAGTTTATGTCAATATACTACAAGGATGCCTGTTAGACATTACAATTAAACATGCCAAAGGAGAAGCCATGTTGACGGTATATAATTGCTTATAGTAGTCTCATTTTTATTTTTGTGTTATGGTTTTTGTATAAATGCATTTAGTTTTATTGTAACAAAGCAATTTGTACACTTTTAATGTTGAAAACTAAGCATCATCTTTCCTTTCCAATGAAATAAAAATAAAAGCTAAAAATAAGCAAGAACAAGTTTACAATAGAAAATGTCAATTCCCAATAAGATTCTACAGGTTCTCCTGATTCTCCCATCAAATGGCAGGACTCAAGTCATCATTTGGAAAGAAATTATTTTAAAGTTGGCATCTTAAACTGCAAGGATGTCCATTAAACATCACAATAAAACATGCCATGTTGTCAAAATGCCCACTTTACCCACCCAAACATCTCCTTTTGCTGACCTTCTATAACCTCATTTTTAAGGTTTTTTTTAAAACAAAAGAAAGTTGACAGATACATGTTGATAAATGCTAACTGTCCATGTACTGTCTAACCCCAATACACAGATAAAGGAGGGAAAAAGCCAAACTTCTATGTACCACTGCACAGACACATAGCACCCTCCACCATCCAGCAGAGTAAAAAGAGCAGGTTTTTCTTTTTTCCCACAGAGCTCAGTGGTGTGGATTCCAAATAGTTTTTGTTGAGACAGGAAGGAGTAAAAGTGAATTTGGAAGGGAAATGGACAAAGACTCTTCCTATTATATTCTGTTCAAGGTAGTTTTCTCCAAAATAAGTTGAGAACCATGGTGTAGAGAAAAGATAATTCAAGAACAGGGGATGACTAAGAAAAAGAGGGAACAAAAGGTTACAACTTGCTCCCAGAACCTGGAGAAAACTGTAAAAAAAAAAATAAGGTTGAAATTCATTAGTGTTCTATTAGTCCTTCATCCTCCTCTCCTTCCTTCCCTTCATCATCATCTTAATCTTCCTCATCTTCATTCTTATCCCCTTCTTTATCAATATCTGCCAATTCTTCTTCTTCGTCAGTGTCATCATCTTCTCCTCCTTCTCCTTTTTCATCATCCATATCAGGAACCAAGTAGTACTGTAATGGATTGGGCAAAATGACATCTTTGATGACCTCTCCTAACTAATTTGCAACTATGTCAGAATAGTCAGTGAACCAGGTAAAAAAGCTCTTTGGTTCCTCCTGCTGCCTCTTCCCTCTAGCCTTGTTTTGCATTTGACTTAATCATTATGTCAAATCATTTTGGGATTTCCATTTGTTTTCAGCGGACTTTGAAGATGGAGCACCACTATCATTCAGATGAAATTCTTTGAGGAGAATTTTATTTTCAAAATAAATATTTTCATTAAAATAAAAGTCTATTCTGCAACCTGACTTAATATCTTCAAATTCTTCTACTTCAACTCTGACCAAGTAAAGCAGCTCCTCCTCATCCTCCTCCCTGAGCAGTGCAGACACTTTTGAATGGTTTACAAATGTTGTTACCCAGAAAGTTGGGATTTAGGCCATCAATTTTGACCTATTCTAAAAAAAAAAACAGAAAAAGAAAAAAAATTGGCTGAGTTTGTTATATTTCTATTCTATATTCAAAATCTTTTCACTAGCTTGTTCATTGTCTATTTCATTTTGTACTTCATCAATGTGTTCGAAAGTTTCCTGCTACTCTTTCTCTCTCTCTCTCTCTTTCTTTTTTTTTGGCAAGCCCGCAGAGGCCATTCTCCTCCTGCTGTGAAAAAGCAAGCAACCTTAATTTCCTCTTCAGAGGCTAGCACGGAGACTGGTGTTAGGGAGCCATGCTGCAAGGAAGGTTCAAGTATGAGGCCACAAGCCTTCTAGGTCTTTTGGAAGAAGCTCAGATTACCTATAATATAGTTTTAATGTATTTTTAATTTCTGATTTTATTTACTTGTATCTTCTATCATGTTCTTGGTCTACATAAATGTTTTTTTTATCTTTCAAGTTTATCTTCTCAAAAAAGCAATCTTTTGTTTAATCTTTTCTATTCCTTTTTTAGTTCCTAGACCATGTATTTCAGGTCTAAGGTTTTTTTTTGTTTTTTTTGTTTTTTTTTTAGGTCTAAGCTTTGTTTTTTCCTTCCTTCTAATTAATTTGGGCTTTGTTTTTATTTTCTAGTTCCTTTAGGTTTAATATTGTTATTTAATTAACTTTATCACCCCCTCCCCCTTTCTGCTGTAAGTACTTATTGGTTGGTATATACTTTCCCATTGAAACTGCGACTTTTTTTTCCCCTGGATGAAAAAAAGTCCTCAAAGAAAAACGTTTTGCTGATGTAGACGAGGTAAAACAAAAAAACGGCAGAAGCACTAAAAGACATCAAAATTGACGAGTTAGAAAACTGTTTTGAGCAGCGGAAAAGGCTTTTCAGAAGGGATATTGCATCAAACAGAAAGTACTTTGAAGATGACTAAAGTTTAAACATGTAAGAATAAATACACAAGTTTTTAAATAAATAAACTCTGGTTTAGGGGGTTCCCCCTCATACATTATTAAAGCTGAAGTAAGTCTCTTGCAGGCAGCATTTAGTTGGGTCTCTTTTTTAAAAAATCCATTCGGCTATGCTGCCTTTTGATTGGAGAATTTAATTTATTCACATTCAAGGTGATTATTGATAGGTTAAGACTTATTATTGCAATTTTGTTTATTGTATTGTGACTGCTTTGTAGATTATTTGCTCCCTTTCTCTCTTCATGTCTTTCTTTGAGATTTAATAATGTTCTGAAGTGCTGTGGTTTGATCCTTTGCCCTGTATCCTTTGTACATCTACTATTATTTTTTTCTTAGTGGTTGTGATGAGGCTAACATATAACATCTTATAGTCATGTTAGTTTATTTTAAGCTGACAGCAACTTAACACTGATGGCATTCCAAAACGACACTTTTTCTCCCTCTTACATTTTATGTTTTTGATGTCGTTTAAATCATTTATATTGTGTATCCATTAAAATTATTGTAGCTATAGTTATTTTAAACAAATGTCATTGCATATACTTACAGTGTATAGCATCTACTCATGAGATACAGATAAATATTAACAATGTTATTGTGAAGCAAATTAACATGTCTACCATCTCACATAATTACTCATAAGAGCAGTGAAAGTCTACTTATTTTACAAAAATCTTGCATACAATACAATATTCTTTTTTTTGAGTTGGAGTCTCACTCTGTCACTCAGACTGGAGTGCAGTGGCTGCTCCTGGCCACCGCAACCTTGACCTGCTGGGCTCCAGCGATCCTTCCGCCTCAGCCTTCCAAGTAGCTAAGTAGCTGGAACTAGAGGCATGCACTACCACATCCGGCTAATTTTTTATTTATTGTAGAGATGAGGTCTCACCAAGTTGCTCAGGTGGGTTTCGAACCCATGGGCTCAGGCAATCCACTCACATCGGCCTCCCAAAGTGCTGGGATTACAGGATGAGCCATCAAACCCAGCCAATATTCTTTACTACAGTCCTCATGCTGTTTATTAGCTCTGTAGACTGTTCAATCTGCTACATTTTGGTTTTTTGACATTAATCGACCCATTTTAATATATATATATATATATATGTTTGATTTTACACTTGAGTGAGATTAGGCTATAGTTTTCACTTTTGTGCATGGCTAATTTTACTTTTGTGTGTGGCTAATTTTATGCAGCATAATGTTCTCCAAGTACACCCATGTGTGACAAATGTCAGGATCCCCCTTTTTTAAGACTTTATATATGAAATATTATCTCATATATATGTGTATACATACATGTATATATAAAATAAAATATATATCCCTATTTCTTTATTCATTTATTCACTGACAGACACTTAGGTTGTTTCCATACCTTTTCTATTGTGAATAATACTGCAATAAACATGGTAGTGCATGTATCTTTATGAAGTGATGACTTTATCCCCTTTGAATATGTACCCAGTAGAGTGATTGCTGAGTCATACAGAAGTTGCATTTTTTATCTTTAAGAATCTCCATACTGTTTTCCATAATGACTACACCAATATACACCTCTGTGTAGAAGGGTTTCCTTTTCTTCACACACTCACTAACATTTGTTGCTTGTCTATTTGACAGTAGCTATCTTATAGAGTGTGAGGTAATATCTCATAATGGCTTTGATTTACATTTCCCTCATGATTACTGATGTTGCATTTATTTTCATATACTTGTCATCACTTTTATGTTTTTTGAAGAAATGTCTGTTAAGGTCTTTTACCCAATTTTTAATCTGGTTATTGGTTTTCTTCCTATTAAGCTTTTTAGATACTTTACATATTAGCCCATTATTATATGTATGGGTTGCAATAATTTAGTTCCATTCTTTAGGTAGTTTCTTCATTTTTTGATCATATTCCTTGTTGTGCAGAAATTTTTTTGTTTGAGGCAATCTTATTTGTCTACTTTTTGGGTTTTATTGCTCTTTTTCATATAAAAATCATTATTAAGGTCAATGTCAAAGAGCTTTTAGGTCTTATGTTTAGTTTTTTGACCATTTTCAGTTGATTTTTGTTTATGGCATGAGATAAAGATCCAATTTTATTCTTGCACATGTGGAAATTCAGTTTTTCTAGCACCTTATATGTTTGGGTTTATGTCTGGGCTCTTTTTAAGGTTCCTCTGTTCTATGTATCTGTTTTTATGCCAGTACCATGCTGTTTTCATTATTATAGCTTTGTAATATAATTATAAGTCCAGAAGGGTGATGTCTCCACCTTTGTTTTTTCCATTTCAGAATTGCTTTGGCTATTTGACATTTTTTAGGGGGTTGGTTCTATATACATTTTAATTTTTTTCTATTTTTGTAAAGAATTATCATTGGAATTTTCATGCAATTTATTTAAATCTGTACATTGTTCATGGTAATACAGATATTTTAACAATCTTGGTTCTCCAAATCTACGAGAATTTTTCTCTGATCAAATTGTTATGAAACTTAAATTGAACAGTAGAAGGAATTTTTTTTAATTCAGAATTTTGATGAAATTAAACAACATACTCCTCGACAACTAATAAGTCAAAGATGAAATTGAAAGATAAATCAGAAAATATTTAGAGACCAAAATTGAAACACAACATATTAAAACCTACTGGCTGCAGCAAAACAGATTCAAAATACATATTTATCAATAAATGCCCAACTTTTAAAAAGATGTCAGGTAAATAACCTAGTGTTACATCACAAAGAATTAGACAAATAGAAGCAAACTATGCACAAACTTAGTAGAAGAAAGTGAATAGCAAATATCTTGCAGAAATTAAGGAAATAGACACCAGACAACCAAAAGAAAAGATAAATAGAACTAAAAGTCATTTTTGGAGAAGGTTAACAAAATTGCAAGCTTTGCTAGATTAACCTAGAAAAAAGAGAAAGCTCTAAATATCTGAGAGTAGACATCATAAACAATACCACAGAAATACCAAGAGCCATAAGAGACATCTATGAAAAGTCCTACACCTACAAATTTGATAACTATACAATGTATAAAATTATATAAACCTGCAACCTAACAAAATCAAATAATGAAATAATAAAAATTCTGAACAGACATTAATAAGTAAGGAAATTGAATAAGTAATGTGACATTTCCCATTTTAAAAAAATCTCAGAACATTATGGCTTTACTGTTGAGTTTTACCAAACTTTTAAAAAGCCAATATCAGTACTTCTCAAAAACTTTCAAAACATAAGCAGAGGGAATTATTCCAAACACATTTTATGTGGCTATTACCCTAATGGCAAAGCCACACAAGGACACTACAGGAAAAGAAAAGTATAAGTTGCTATAATTTAAATAAGTCCACTAAATTGAATGTATTGAAATCTTAATCTCCCATGCAACAATGTTGACAGGTGGAACTCTTAAGAGGTGATTAGGTCATGCTCTGCTTTCATGAATGAATTAACAGTGTTATTATTGGAGTGTGCTAGTTACCCCAGGAGTAGGTTTCTGATAATAACATGAGTTCAGCCCCCCTTTTAGTTCTCATTCCTGCACATTTTTCTGCCCTCTTGCTTTCTGCCATAGGGTGATACAGCAAGCAGATCACTACCATATGCCAACCCTTAATCTTGAACTTCCCAGGTTTCAGAACTGTAAATTGATCAATTTGTGTTTATTATAAATTACCTTGTCTCAGGTATTATATTCTAGCAGCACAAAACAGACTGAGACAGGAAATTGCTACCCCTAAGTAGGGCTGTTGCCATAGAAAGAAGTTGAAAATGTGAAATTAGCATTGGAACTGAGTAACTACATGAAACAATTTGAAGAAGTAGGCTAGAAAAAGCTTAAGTTGCCATAAATGTAGCATTAGGGGCAATTCTGGTGTTGGATCAAAAACAACTGGGGGCCATTGCCTTGCTAGACTTTGGTGTGGCCATGTGTTATGACAGAGTAAGCAAGATGAAGTCATGCCAGCAAGCTGAGTTCAATAAATTATGAGTTTATTAATGCGTGGGTCAAGAGCAGGCAATTGCCAGGAAAAAACTCTTGACAAACTAGTGCAGTTTGTGACAAGCTTTTATAGGTAAAATTTGAAGTATTGTCCACATAGCAACTTAGTTACCAGTTACCATAGCAACTATTAACTAACAACTTGACAATCAAAATGGAAACTTTTGATTGTTAGGGAGCTTTGATTAATTTTATGTCTTAGGTATAGCCAGTGCCCAGAAAGTCCATGGAGTTCTGCCATTAAAATGTAGTTTAAGGCGGTTACGAAGAGACAAGGTAGAAGCATCATTACACAATGGAGTTACCTTGGTTAGGTCATTAACAAAATATAAGAACAAAATATGAAAATGTAACAATGGGGTTTTGCAAACCGTAACATTTGATTTCAGCTAACAAAGCATACAATTCCATGGAACTTGTGGTTAAGGAGTTTTGTGACAGTCAACAGGAAACGGTCAGCACGACCTGCCCAAAGGAGACAAAGCTGGGGGTCTGTGATCATGGGAACGTTACTGTAATCACACTTAGGCATTGATTCTTAGGTCATGCAGGTAACTAAGATGAAAGTTTTAAACAAAATGTAG
>CAUYQG010089316.1:0-30093 GCA_963574415.1 Tarsius wallacei
CTTAGATGTCGATTCTCTGGTCATTGAGCACATCCAGGTGAACAAAGCTCATGGTCGGATCAACCCTTACATGAGTTCCCCCTGCCACATTGAGATGATCCTCACTGAAAAGGAGCAGATTGTTCCTAAGCCAGAGGAGGAGGTTGCACAGAAGAAAAAGATATCCCAGAAGAAACTGAAGAAACAAAAACTTATGGCATGGGAATAAATTCAGCATGAAATAAATGCAGATAAAAGTGAAAAAAAAAAATGTCTTACTAAACTGACCAATACAAATCCTATGCACATTCTCATTCTAGGTTATTAGGGTAAATGGAAGAAAAATCAGCACATATAAAGCATTCTCATTCAAAGTCATAAAGATCAAGAATTTTAATTTTTTCTATACATACTGAGCATTTCCTATGTTTGAGGCACAGTTCTAGGTAATGCAAGGAAGAACATAAGCCTTATTTCATGCTGAATCTATTATGATATCTGATAAATGTAAATGGAAGAAGAGAGATATGTGGCAAAGGGATAGTATAGAAAAGGAAGAGATTAACTATTTTTGACACAAGATAGTAGACGGAGAAGCAGTCTTATTTGAATGGGGCTTTTGTTTATAAATATAAATTAATCAGGTAAATAGGAGTGGTGAAAAGGGGTATTGGCAAAAGAATGAAATAGAACAGTACATTCGGAAAACTATACAAAATTCAGTGTCCTGTAATTTAAGACGAAGATTTACAGCAAGAAGTGGAAGATGTGTCTGGAATATTGGCATGATTTGATTCTGTAGGTCATGTGACCCATGCAAATGGCTTTATCATATGGAAAGTGGCAAGTCGCTGAGAAACTGTTAAAGCCAGAAATTGTGTTACAGACAATTGCTCACACACATTATTTCTCATCTAAGGAAATATATACCTTATATATTTTTTTTTAAAAAGGAAGAAAACAATTGAATCTTCTTAAAGTCATACAAATTTTAGTTTTGGATAGAACCATAAGGGTTTTCAAGGCCAACTTCCACTTTGTGCAGATAAAAAAATTAAAGTTCTTAAAAACTTAATGAGATTGTAAGGTCTTACCACCAGCCAGGTGCCGAGCTGGACTGGAACACAGGTCTCTTAATTAATTTTCCAGAGTTATTTGGAGATTCCAAATCACTGTGACTTGGGAAGATTGTTGCAAAATGTCATTGCTTGGCACTGCTTGGTTTTAACCATCATTCTCCCATAATATCCTTTAGCTTTCATTACACAGGCTTTTAGGATTCCTTGTCTTTTTGATGAATATTTGGCATATGCTGCATTAATAAGATTAGCATTTGTTTTTTATGTGACTTCTTTTAATCTGCATCTGACTGAAAACAAAGTAAATTCTAGTGACTACCTATGCCTCAACCCCAGCATGGAAGTTCAAATACAGAATAGCTGTGCATTGGCAGAGGCCCAATACTGAAACAGAAGGAGATGCCAAAGGTCTGATGACAGAGTCAAGGTTTTTGGCTTATCTATGAAAGAAAATTAACACATGGGCTTTAAATGAAAAATACCCTATCTTCATGCAAAATGCAGCAACATTAATTACCAGGGTAAGGTCTATTCATATCTTATTTCAAAAGAAGGTGGGTTATTTTTCATTCTGGATGCACTGATTGTTATTCAATAACCTTGCTGAATTTTGCCCATCCCTACATTTATCAACTATGAGAGTTGTTCAGAAAATAAGTTTATAAGGTTAATTACTGGCACATTATGCAGAATGCAGAAAATTTGATGGTAGCTGAATATTATGCTGGCCTAGGTGGGAACATTTCAAAGGGCTCAGCTCTGATTGTTTGTGACATGGTGCTTCCTTAATTAAGAATGGCTGTTCGTTTACATATGTGCTCCCCTTCCCAAGGTACGTGCCAAGCTTTCATTTTTTTTAACTTGAAAGGCTTTTTAACTTAAAATTGCTAAAAATCAAGATTAATTTGTTGAGTTGATGAAAAACTTCTAATGCTTAATCATTTAAAATTGTTATTCCACCAATCTAAGTAGACTTGAGTTTTAAAAGAAAATGTATATATGTCTGTTTCTGAGTGAGTGTGTGTTTGTGACTTTGTAACAATGATATACTGCTCAGTTCTCAAAGCTGTTGGCATAACATTAAGTTTTTTTTCTCTATGGCTTTGTTTTTTACACTGCCATTTAAATGGAATGTATGCTTTAAATGTTTGTTTGGTGTGCTTGATTAAGAGATGAGCATCACTCTATATCCCGCGATTCAGGAACTGATCATCTTCAGTGTATTTTGAATAAAACAAAATAGACAAAAGAATCTGAACAGAAGCTTATGTATACCTGATAGTCTGCTGTGTCCATACAATTAACATTTAAGGTCACTATTACTCTTATTAGTTAAACTTAACATATTTAATCAATTAGAATATGGATGACTAATTTCCCGTTTCCACAAGAAACAATGAACAATGAGTTTTTTGTTGTAGTTGTTGTTTATAGTTTGTCTGTTTTCAAATTTTAAATTTTATTACAACAGAGAAAAGAAGATAATTTCTTTTTGGCATTTCTGTACTCCCAGAAAAAACAGAGAAACTCTTAGGGTAGCTACGGTGTACAACACCTAGGACAGTATGAATCCTATCTACTTCTCCGACCTCATCTGATATCACTGCTCCTCTGGCTCACTATGTTCCTGCCATAGCTATCATCTTTCTGTTTCTCAAACATTCTAAGCTCATTTTTTACTGCAGGTTATTTGGTTCTTGCCATTCCCTCCACCATTCCTCCAGATCTTAAACAGCTGGTTAGTGGTTGTTATCCAGGTCTCCGTTCTAATGACCGCTCCTCAAAGAGGTTCTTTGGATAATCTAATCTACAGAATCCCACTTTCTAACACCAGTCACAATCTCTCTTCATTTTTTTTTTTTCATTCTCTTCATAACGCTTTAAACTATCAGAAAATATCTAGTTATGTTTTTGTTTACTTGATTATAGTTTGTCTTCTTTCTCTAAAAGAGTAAAGACTGATGGTTCTCATAACTAACTTATTCCCACTACTTAGAATGGGAGTACTATAATTCAAAAATACTGGTTGAATAAAAGAAAGAACAAAGGGGAATCTTATTTGTGGTGTTTTCCATAGTACATTCAATGCATTTTTTTCCTTTAAATTGTTGGTCACAAACTCAAATAATACAAGTGTGTAAGCAGGATGGGTATGATGATTATGAGAGATTAATAAGTAGGTGTGAAGCTTGTGACAAATTTCAGAACACGTGCCTCATCTAAACTCTGCTCTAACTAATTCTTATTATGATAAATTTGGACCCTGAAATGCCAGGTTTTATGTGTCATTCTTGACTTTAAATGTCAGCAAAATAATTTTTAAAATTCTTATTGGCCAAAAAAAAAATCTACAAGTTACACTATATAAGTTTTGCAAGACTCAGCTATAATATTTAATGTGACATTGAAAGAGAATCAAATCATTCCAGAAGATTGTGTAGGACATGTCACCCCAAATTATGTATGGCAAATTATGTGGCATTTTTATGCATAAAGTCAAATTCAGTTGTAAAAGAAACCCCAAATTAACAGTGGGTAGGATAGAGGAATATTTTTATATCTTAATGAGATATGGTTTGTTGACTTTGTAGAACCATGAATCTGATAGTCTTCACTTTCGTCACTTCATCATCCTTACAAATGAGTTTTATCTCATAGTCCTCAATAGCTGCCTCAGCTCAAGCCATCAGATCTGTACTCCAACAAGCAGAGAGAAAGAAAGGGATGAAAGAAGTGTGATTTTAAAAAGCTTCCACTGAGCTTTTAAGAAATTTTCCTGAAAAAAAAAGAAATTTCCCTGGAACTTGGCATGTACAATTTCTACATATTCAACTTATTTATTCAACAAATATTTTCTGAGAGAAATTGGGTGTGAAAACATGACACATTTTTTATTTGGCCTCTAAGATGTAGCAATTACAAGGCACCATTCTGGGAGATGAGCAAACACCAGTGAACAAGACCCCATCTGCCTTCAGGGAATTTATGTTCAGGTAGAAAAGAAAAATAAAAAGAGCACGGTAGTAAAATATATACTATGTCATATACAGTTGAATATATTCAGTGATACATCCTGACATATGTGTGCAGAGACAAGCCTGAGGAGCACAAGAAGTAAATTATTGCTATAACCCAAGTAGGAAACATTGAGGACTTATGAAGTCAGGACAACTAGAAAGATATTTTTGAGACAGAATCAGTGGGATACAGTAATCAGTTGAAAAGAACAGATGTTTGAATTTTTCATATTATGATTTTCCTTGTAATATAAACATTTTTCTCTTTTAAAAAAATACTTCAAGTGGATTTTTTGGAATAACACTTCTTTATTTTTAGTGTTTAATATTAGTAAGGAAAAGCTCTTTAAGCAACAGGATAACAAAAAGAGTAGATGATCTTTCTGTTATCATGTTTCACAGTGAATACTGTCCCATCTGGCCCCTGCAATCTCCATCTCTACTATTGAAAGGATGTTCCATAAAGTATTCATGAGTTCCAGCTTTAGCATGCTAGGAGCCTGTGACCTACAAATTGGCAAGGCAGACCACCATAGGCAGAATAATCATGTATTTTAAAAAAACCCAGCATCTTTCAATCTTGAGGAAAAAAAAAATAATAGTGTGAATTAGACCATATGCCTGTTCTCTGAATGTAATTATTACTGACTGTGGCTAATGTTGCCTGAATCTCAGATACAAACTAATGAAGATCTATGGCTTCAGCATGTGCTGAGAATCTTTCTAATGGTGTAACCAAGTAACAGAATCAGGAAACAGAAAACAGCTTGAATTCGTTTTGCTTAATTAATATGATACAATTTAGTGTCCTGTGTTTGAAATTATTTTTAAGGGGTGTGTGTGTGTGTGTGTGTGTGTGTGTGTGTGTGTGTGTGTTTCTAGATGATGAGTTGAAAAGTGAAGGAAAGAAAAAACACTCATCCAACTGATTAATTGCTCTATATGGTACCAAGCTATCATTTTGACTGACATTGACACTCAATTACCTGTGCTAGTTGTTCTGGTATTGCCTAGACATATCTTCCAAAAGGCCATTACACCTCAAAATAGTAGAAATATCCAGAATGGAAAAGAAAATTCAACAAAAATGGAAAGCTCATACTCTGGGGTAAGATGGTTTCACATCTTAGAAACAAACCATTTTCTGTTGTGCAATATCAAGATAGTAGTTTAGAAAGTTGAAAAAGATGATCAGAGACATCAGGTTGTTTAGAGCTGGCATACTTATTCACCTTTCTTGTGATCTTGAAAATGTTCTTAAGTTTTCTGTGCCTCAGTTTTCTCATTTATTGACTGAATATTACTGTTCAAAAAAATACTGTTGAGTCTCTAGCAAGAAAAAAATTGAAGTTTCAATCTACTTTTTCCTAGGCATTGCCTTTGTAACAAATAGAAGCTAGAAATATAATTTTCTAGGAAAATCCCCATCTAGTTAATCCACCATTGATTTTGGCCACATTTTGACAGGAGCTTGGGGAGAAGGGAAAAATGTGTGCTTATACTATGTTGTGGAGACAGAGCTCTTCCACATGCAGAGAGGAGATGATTAAAGATGAAACGTGAAGGGTCATGAAAAAGTGACTTAGCCAGAATGAAATTCTCTTAGCTTGTGTTGGTGACAGAAAAGCCACTATAAAAGATATTTCCGTGAGTTAGAGTACAGAATCATACAATTAGTTTTGACCAAATGAAAATAATCAGCTGATATAGGTCCTCATTGATACCCTCCAATTACAATATACATGAACTCATAAGAACTAGAGGCCATTTTTCGGAAAGCACAATTTCTTCCTAGCCAGCTTAAAGTTCTCCATCCTCAGAAGCCCTTTTCACAAAACTCAGACTACCTGTGTTAGAAAAAAAATTTTGCCTGGGCGCGATGGCTCAGTCTGTAATCCCGGCATTTTGTGAGGCCGAGGCGATTGGATTGCCTGAGCCCACAGGTTCCAGACCAGCCCAGGCAACTTGGCGAGACCTCATGTCTACAATAAACCAAAAATTAGCCGGGAGTAGCAGTAAGCACCTGTAGTACCAGCTACTTGGAAAGTTGAGGTGGAAGGATTGCTAACAAGTCGACTCTGGGGTGGCCATGAGTGTGCCACTGCACTCCAGCCCAGGCGACGGAGTGAGACTCCAACTAAAAAAAAAAAAAAAAAAAAAATTGACTTCAATCTCTTCCTCTTTCAAGCTATTGCCCTCTCCTCCCCACCCTGCTTTCCATCTTTTCTTCTTATCATTTCTTTATCGCTTCACAACTTTTCATCAGGTTTCTGACATATAGTTCTACTTATATATACTCATTAATATTCTTTCTTTTTTAAATCGTACATCTTTTGTTTATGCCTCAATCTTACTATAGCCTCACTAGCACTGAGCATGTTAAACATCCTTTACAGAAATTCTTTCTGCCTTCTTAGGAGTTTCTGCCTTCTCCTGCCCTCTAAGTTTAGCATTTCCTAAATAAATCCTGTTTTACTTCTTAATATTTGAAGGTTAAGACTAACTTTTCCAATATTTATTATTGTTGGACTGGCTGCTGCAAATCTTCACAGTAACTGGCTACATTGCGTGCTTAAGGCCATCAATTCTGGCAGAGAGCTGCAATGTCAGTTCAGGAAAAGGGTTCTGCCAGGCTGAACAGGTGTAACTAGAGGATTGGCACCCCACAAATTGATCATGCCAGTAGTGGCGATAAGACTCCCACAACCATGAATATTGGCGGGATAGATCAAGGTTCAGACCCAATTTCTTTTTTTTTTTTTTTTTTTTTTTGAGTTGGAGTCTCACTCCGCCTCCCAGACTGGTATGCAGTGGCCCGCTCCCCGCCACCGCAGCCTCGACCTGCTGGGCTCCGGCGATCCTTCCGCCTCAGCCTTCCAAATAGCTGGAACTACAGGCGAGCGCTACCACGCCCAGCTATGGACCCAATTTCCTGATCACAAAACGGGAAGGAGTCTCTGGTGCTCCTTCAGCCAGTGAGTACATAGGTATCAGATTATGTTTTAACCAAGATTCTGTTACATCATACCACTGCTGGATCTCAGACTCTGACCATGCCACAAAAGGCTGGTACCTCCCTGGCCGAGGAGCTTAGAAACCCACAAACCAAGGACCAGGTCTCTCTCTAGAAGTCTACTGTGTCTTTGTGTGCTGCCGCAGATTGCCAAGAGCCACAGACACCTGATGCCTACTGCTACTGCTTTCATTTATGTGCGTTTTCACCACTAGAGTTATTCCAGAGGGCGGGTGAGCGTGCTTACTGATAATTTTTTGTTTGATCCACAACATCCTTTTTCTCTAGAAATTCATTCACTCTCTCAATGACTTTCCTCTGCTTAAACGAAGTTCAATGGCAGAGAGGACAGTGTATTACATCTTGTTATCTTGTGTCACTACTCCTGAACATGAAGGCTGCTGAAGTTAATAGTCTTGCTCTACCAAACTCAGCAAGCAGGCAGCAGGAAGTCAAGGCATTTAAGAGAGTAGGAGAGAATATCATCTGAACAGTTTTTTAGAGACTCATTTTTTCTCTTCAAAAATAATTCCCTTTGTTTACTTCATATCTCTGAGAAGAATGTAACCACTGACCCTGTCACCCAAGTCCAATACCTTGGAGTCATTTCTGAATGTTCTATGTTAGTGACAGTGGGTTTAGGGAAGATAACGCCAGCCATACATTTTGATTGCTCCATCTGCTGTTTCTCATTGGATGTGAGGAAAACTTTGGGTGGGAACCAAACTACCAACAGCTAGCTAACAGTAGCTTTTCACCTTCTATTGTTATTAAACTTTCTTTTATAAATATCTTGTCTCCTCATCTAAATTAAAAGCTTTTTAAGGGCAGTGACCTTATTCTTCTGCGGTACCTACAACAGTTTTGTGTGTAATTGCTGCTTAAGAAATATTGGTTAATTTTGATTAGATGATGATAATGCCAAGGTCAGTCGTCTTCCAGTTATAAAAAAGAACAAAACTATGAGGGGGAGAAAATCACCAAAGGGCAATCAGGAGTGAAAGGAAGTTAGGAGGTGTTCAAAGATGTGTCATTCGTTTCACAATTTTTATGAGACTGAGGTCTTAAAGAGCTTAAATGTCACCCTGACCAACTGTCATAAACATACATCCATCTCAGCTTTGCCCCAGACAACTGAAGCTTTTTAGCCTAATGACCAGGTGCACTCTAATTAAACCAAGGAAGTCTTCTGATTTTTTTTTTTCTGTTTAAACATGAGAATATTTATTATGTTCCCTGATGTGTAGAAAATTCCTTTAAAGTAATCTCTGGAAAAAGTACAAAAGGGGAACACAACAGACAGAATAAACAGGCATGTATTTTTCTGAAAAGCAACAGCTTGTACAAATGTTTGACCTTTTTTGCTGGGTTCAGAACAGCATTACTAGATTTCCCAGCCTGAAATTAACACCATCCATCTATACACTGGCAAGTTGTGAGAGGCAGCACCCAAGGAATCAACTTAAAGGCTGAGTAGGGATTGAATGCCCAGGTTATCTGGGTCTTAGGAGCAATATATTTTGACATGTGCTTGTCGGATGGACCCTTGTTCTATCAACAATCTCATTTTGTAAACTTGTTAGAAAATGTATAGGAATTATACAAAAATATTTAGCAAAAAACAAACTAACAAACACCTGGGTTTAGTTGTGAAGATTTCAGCATTATCACACATGTATGGACCTATACCGTGTGTATGTGTAAAAATAAAATTCAGCATATAGAGATAGTGTTGGATCATGCTACCCTCTTATTCTTATCTCAGAGTTCTAAGTCAAGGCATTTTTGTCTGTTTTTTCATGTGCATATTTTATATTTTATGTGGTTTTTGTAGCTCAGCAATATACCCATGCCTTTGAAGGCATTTCTCTACTTCTCTTCTTTAAATTTTTTAATGAGTTTGTTTACTACAAGCAACCCTAAAAGCAATAGGATCCTTAAAATGGGACTCTGTGAACTGACCCCCTCCTGATTTCAACTTTGTTGGCAACCACTCCTCACTTAGAACCTTCTATTTTAGAAATGGAGTTATTTACAGTCCTCCCAAATACTGGGCCATCACACACTTAAGTGTCTTTGCATTTGCTGGTCTCTCTGTCTGGAAGCCTAGGTACTTCCTATACAAATAATGCAGTCACAAAATGCATCTTGTTTGACAGGGATATTTTAGATGTCTGAAGATTCCTAACCTTTATTACAAAAGGAAGAAGAAAGAAAAAAATAAAAATGTAGTCATTTCCTCCTACGCTATGAAAGAAATTTTTACTTTACCACTTTCCTCTGTGCAAGTTATGAAGCCTCTTTGAGTCTTAGTTTCTCATCTGTAAAAATGAGGGCTGTAATATATATGTCATATGGTCGTTATGAGGATTAAATAAGGTCGTATGAAATGTTATAGGCAAAGTAAATACTAGATTTTGTTCATTTCAGACTATCATTCCTATGGCTTTAAGACTTTCTTCCAGCTAAGGCTCTTATGATTCTGCGAGAATGATTTTTTTTTTTCTTTAAGACTGTTTAAGAACAGTGCCCAGGAGGCATCAATTTTCTATATATGTATTTTTACATTTGTCATCAAGAAGGTTATCTAAATTAATATTTGCTATTAGAAAAAGAAGAAAACACTCAATTTAACTTAAGAGCTTTAGCAAATGTGTATAGCGTAAGTGAAGATACTTGCAGAACTGAGGGACCTTTGTACAACTGTATTTCACAGGAAGAAAGTCCTTGAACAGGTCTTTTCTCCACCTTTCTTACTCCAGGATCACAAGATCCCTTCTTATATACCTGTCCCTCATTCTCCTCTCTATAGATAAGTTTCCTTCATACAGTTTGTAATTTCGGCTCTACCATGACTTGAGCTACTCAGCATATCTATTTGGTGTAACTTTATAGCTCTAGTATCTCACAGCAGAGGACCTGAGTGTCTTTGTCCCTTAATTCACATTCTTATTAGCTAGACTAATTACCCTGTTTCAGCTGCTCTGGCCAAAGAAGCTATAATATGGCCACTGGTAGACAACTCACACCCTAATAGCTATGTCACAGAAGAAAATTTGCATCTGAAGATAAAGGGTAGCATCTTTATTTAAGGGCATACAGTTAACCTTACTAGGATTTGAGACTACCTGAAACCCCGTTAAAGCTTCCAGGGTCTATTACAGGATTTGGGCTAGATTAGAGACAGGGTAGAAGCAGAACTAAGAATTGACAACAGCTATTGAATTTGGAAAACTTTTTATGTCTTTCTTGGATTCCAGTCTTCTTTCCAGAAAGCATCCTTCTGTACATAATCCTCTCTCCTTGTCTAATCTAGATTATCCGGGTTTCAAAAACTTTATGCAAGAGGAAGGACTGGGGAATAAGAAAATAGAGCAATTGTGGGTTCCAATTTTTCCCAGACTTGATCTACAGTTTTCAAATAAGTGTTGTATAAACTGAGGTGCAAATCAAATGAGATGCTCTGTTAGAATAATGTCAGGTACAAGTGACCAAAAACTCATACCCACCCCTGGCTGTGGCAGACATTGTGCCAGTCTCCTCAACATCACTTTTACCCCTGCCCTGTTATGTTCCCTTCTTGTAATGTGGATGAGATTGGCTGACTCTGGCATCTGTGTGGGTGAGCTCAGATGTGCTTAAGCCAGAAGGTATAGTTATGGCTTGAAGAAATCTAGTTCTAAACCCATCAGCTGTTTCACTCTCCTAATCATAAGAATTGTATAAGAATAAACCTTTCACCAAACTTGGTCAACAGAACAGGAAGGTAGCATTTCATAGGGGAAAATGCTTTTCTGTCAGATTTACTAGAAAGGAGGATTTCTCTTGACTTGGACAAAGAAAAACATAAATCAAATTGCAACTGGTCACCTTGGTACTAAGATGGAGTAAGTCTTTATATAAAGCCATTGTTACGGAAATCAAATAATAGAAATCAAAAGAAAGTGGGTATCAATGATATCCTAGACTGTGCAACTGAAAAAAATCTAGAGTTCTTCCCACATTTGTACTTTTTATCTATATAATTCAATAAAGTATTAGTTAAGCCATTTGCAGTAACGTATTTTTTACTTGTATTCAAAGCCATCCTAACTAATGCCCATTTCTGAATCTAAAGAATAGTTGTTGGTTTACATCACTGTGATATCCCCAAGTGTTCTATCTCCAGGCATGACTAGATATAGGAACTCAAATGATCACATCAGGATTTGTTTTGCCTCTAGTAAGTTCCTCTTCCACTTAGTAGGGTTCATTTTGCAATTTCATGCAGTAGCTCCTAGAAACTCTATCTTCATTCTACCATGATCCAAAGATTGCTATTGATTTCATAAATTCTTATCCTCAAGTCTCATGGGAAAGAAAAGAAAATCTTGCCTAGAAATCATAGCCAAATCTTACTGTTTCTTCTTTATTCTGATTGCATATTGAACCTATTATTGAACAATCAGTGTGAACAGCAGAATATGCCACTCAGATAGTCAAATGTCAACCTCTGAACAAAGGGGTGGAGTGAACTACCCTAACAGAGCATGGTAAGAGTAAAGTAAGGGGTGATTCTACAGATGAAAATTAGAATCAGAAGAATGGATAAATTTTGGGCAGGGATAAAAATCACTGTCTACTAAAGATAGTGTCACATCAAATAAAGCTACATTAATCAAAATAAACTTTAAAAATTATTAAAGTTAATAATAGTTCAACATTTAAAATCAAGGTTGAAATAAATTAAGTAATTTTTCCAAGGTCACATCCAGTGAATTACAAATTAATTTAGACTAGAACCCAAGAATTCTCCTTCTTAGTCATGATCTATCCTTAAAATCGAAAACAACTTATTTCAGTGAAAATAAATAAATAAAAACAAAAAGACAAATGCCTCAGTCAGGTTTTCTGTTTTTTGTTTTTTTGTAAAATGTAACACTAGGGTCATCGACCTCAGTAAAAAATAGGGTAACATTTTGTTTCCTCCTTCATTTGTGGAGGAAAAAAAGACAGGTGTTCATATTTAACAACAAAATTATAATTGAGAAAGAAAATCATTTCAAATATGTCAGAGCATATCTCTATTTCTTGACTTGTCTGCATTCTAATTCATTTAATTATTAGATTCTTATATGAATCTCTACTGCTGCCTGATGCTCATCGGAAATAAAGGAATTTGATCCTGCAAGAACATTTTCTTCCATAGGAAAAATTAAATGCAAGTCAATGACTTATACCTGGATTAACAGAGCATCCTAAGTCCCAACTCTCACCTACAAGGTCAAGAAAAGGAAGGAAAATATGCCTATGGCTTATTCTTTTCCAGGGTAAAGAGTCATTTCATGTACCACCTTCCAATAGATCAGTTACACATGCTTCTTTAATAATAAAAGGCAAAAAAAAAAAAAAGAAGCAATGACAGTTGTACAATGACTACAAACTTGACAGCTTAGATTCAGAGAGGAATGAGGAGAAAAATAAAATATTTTTCAAAATTCAAGGGTTTCACTTCAAGAGCCAGTATGACGGATTTGGAAATCATGAGACTTGTCCTTTGGCCTCCAAAGCTACAGCTTAGGTTTCTCATCTGACACTATCAGAAAGAATTCTAAGTCTTTTGTAGACTACTCACATGTTAGAGTTCTAAAGAGCTTTTGAAAGTATCATAAAGGTTGTAATAATACGTATTTTTTTCTAATAGTATAGGTCAGAGGTTCTATTTAAAATTCCTTTTAATATAAAATGAACATAAGAAGTTCTCAGATAGAAACTCTACACAGAACAGACGTTTAACATAATGACACCAGATTTTGTCCCAATGGAAGGGTCAAATAGCTTCAACATAGAACTTCACTAGCAGTAATTTTGTGTCACTAATATTCCATTAGTAGATACATGTAAGGAATTTGGTTGTAAACAGAGGGAAAACAGCCCTCAAGTTGTTGGCTTTATGTGTTATTCATGAGAAAAAGAAGATGCATGCACCAATAGGGTGGTTGCAGAGGGTGATAGAGAGAAAGAAGAAACAAAGTCAGTATTCAATTCTGGCTAGTGAGTGTGCACAGAAGTCATTCATTAATATATTCATTCATTCATCATTCTTCAAGTAATTCTGAATGTTTCCTGTGAGCCAAACTACAATATTACTCATCTGATTCTTCTAGGAGCAGTCTTGCACAACATGAAGTGTATTCATTGGAAAAGTGCAAAAACAAACCTAAGTAATTTTTGTGTGTATATGTATACATACATATGTATAATACATTAATATAATTTGACAAATTATTTTTCAGCTTTTTATTTAGAAATAATTTTGGATTTTCAAAGGTATTACATAAAAAAGTTTTAAGAGTTAAGAGTCCTAGGAAGTTATGCTGAGAAAATAACCAGGCAGACTTCACATATTTTATTTAGAAAGATGTTCATTTCAGTTTTATTTATTATAGCAAAATTGTGAAAATAATCTAAATGAATATTAATTGAGGACTGGTTAAATAAATCCAGATGCATTCATGTTAGTAAATATTTTATAACCATTAAAATCATGGTCTTAAAAATTAAATAATTATTTCTATGCTATAATCTCAATTTTACGATATATGTTCACATAAATATAAAACCTTTAATGGAAACAAGTCTGAACAGTGATTATCTTTACGTGATGAGTATGGTTTTTCCTACATAGTATGTCTTGAGCTTGTTGGACAAAAAGCAGAATTTGAGGAATGGATATCAATAAAACATCGAATCAGAGCTGTTTGGGCACCATCCTCTGGAATACTATTGTCTCAACTATATTTAGAATTGTATTTTAGCAGACAACGTGACTCTTTGTATTCTATAATATTTCAGTGACATAGAAAGTTGCTCATGGCACAGAAATGCCAACTACCTTCTTGCTGATGTCTTGAATTCCACAAATGGAATCAAGTGACTGATTGATCCATTATACAAATGGGGTTAAGTTTTAAAGCTTAAACACTGCAAAGAAGTGACTCAATGAGTTAAATTTACATTGTGTGCCAATAACTGATAATATATTCCTTTAAGAGGGAAATTACAAAGGAGGAAGAGGGAAGTGAAAAAAAATAGGTGAATTTGCCTTATAAAAGAAAAAGGATTGGGAGAGAAGTTTCTGGGAATCAAGACAAGTATCACAACTATCACTAATGTCTGATTTCACAGGTTTCATGAGAGTTGGCTTACATTTAAGTAATCAAAAAGACCATGTTTTGTGATCTATAAGTGTCCTTCTTTTCCTTTGTATTCCTAAATAAAATTTGAAATAGTGATCTATGGTCCTTCCCATTAGATTTGAAATTTTTTAAAGGTGGATTTTCAGTTTTATTTATCATTATTATCCCAGTGCTCAGCAACTTTACAAATAATATATATCTAAATATATTGAGCCAATGCATGCTTTTAGAAGTAACAAGAGAAAAGGTTCTTGAACTAGAGAGCAATGACTTGCTAGACTGGATCTGTAACTTACTACCTTTGTGATCCTTCCTCCCTTCTTCCATTCCTTCTTCCTTTTATTCCTCTTTCTTCTTTATTTTTATCTAGAAATATTTACTAAGCAGAACAACAACAGTATGTGAGACTCTGTGACAAACTTTGTGAAAGCAAACTGAAATCTCAGAGCCTTAATTTTTATCAATGCCAAATGAAGAAAACTATTAGTCCCATCTTGTAGGATGATGGTTGTGAATAAGAAATAATTCAATAAGAAATAACAGATTTCAGACCTCTTGTACTGTTTTCATGGTTTCTTAACTTGGTAAATGAGAGTTATAATCAGTATTATAATAGTTTATAATAATGTATTGGCTTTGCATTTTCATTTATTCATTATTTATACCACAGACATTTATTGAGTACTCACCATGGGTCAAGTAGTATTCTATAGACTAAGACAGAGTTCTTGTCCTCTGAAATTTCACATCAGAGTAAAAAATGCATCAGGTGGGCATTAGGTTATCTGTATGCATTCTTTGTCTGCTTAAGTTAAATGATGCCTAAATTTTTTATATTTTTCCAAAGTGCAGATCCTTCAAGCTAAGTTAGTCTAAGTCACCCACAGGGATTGCAAACTGTACACTGAGTAATTCACCACTTGAATGACCTTTAGTATGACAAAGTGAAGACCATTTGAGTGGAAGCAAATGAGGCTGACTTTTCCTCAAGACTCTAACTTGTTAAGTGAAGATATTGTCAACCTTGCTCTCAGTTGACCCAACCAAGCTACTAGTCAATTGTCATGTGGCTTGGGGCTAGGATTTGTATCTCAGAATCTAGAACAGATGTGAGGCTTCTAGGAATGGAAGAGCCAAGGTAAGTAGACCTAGATTCCTATAAGAGCCATAGAAACAAAGCATATTCAGGAAATAAGAAGAACAAAATTTATAAATAAAGCCAGACTTTAGTGAACAAAATCAGAGTGAATTGAGTAGAATATTAGAAATACAATTCTAAGAATATGTCTACAACGTCATTTGAATTTTCCTCCTTACTGGGAATCACTCACAAAATGCACAGATGGGTCTTGCTACCCTAAAGTTAGAGCATTAAGGTAAACTCTTGATACTGGTAATGTCCTGAGGTCCCTGGAGTGAGAGAACAAAGAAACTATTGATTGGAGAGAGAGAGGTAAAAAAAAGGACTGTCTCAAGTCTCCAGATAGAAATTTATGGAAACTGCTTCAGGCAAGTCTTACAAAACGCAGAAAATTCTTGCTGCTGCAGAGAGGTTCACCTCATCTGCCACCATCATATAAACTCAACTGAATTTTGAGATTAAAATTCAGTAAAAATAGGGTTTTGGGGAACATCTATAATATACACATTGGATAAAAAACAAGGGGGAATTCTATCAATTATAAAGCAAATATCTTGTAGGATCTAACTAGAGACAATTTGATCTCCAATGACAGGTCCTTCTAATTATCTTTTAAAAAAAAAAAAAATTGGGACCTTAGGAGGTAAATCTGTTTGACTGCAAGTACAGGAATGCTTTTCTTTAAGCATGAGTAGTTCAGCAGGTTGGTACCAAAGACAAGCAGCTATTTGCCTTTCCTGTTTCCTAGCTACAACACTGAAGCACCTCCCACGTAGGCAGCTGGAAATGAGTTCCAACTGGGGCAATTATATAAATGTCACTCCAAGCTGTTATCTTATCAGATTTTTTTTTCTTTCAGAGACCCAGCATCATCTTTCAGGGGTACTGGATTACTTAAGATAAAGAAAGGGCTTAGATATATTGCTACAATAAAAACAAGGATGTCTCAGACACTGGCTTTATAACATTAGCTACAGACAGAGACTGCTTGAAAGGACATGTGAATATAAAGCAAACGCAGCTCATTCATTGCTTTAGCTGTAATGATAGTCATACTTTCCAAAGACCCTTGACAGTGACTGATTTATCCATTATACAGTCTGCATCTTACTTGAGGCAATTCTTTAACTGCAAGGTCACTACAATGCATGCCACAATGCCTTTTAACTGATATTAGAAGCACCTGGAATCTGACCTATACATCCAGATTCTGCAAAAACTGCTAAACTCACCATAATATACATATCCAAGGGTGAGACCTCAGACAACGCCCACAACCTGCCACTTTGTCTGATTAAGATGTTCTAGGAATGGACATTAGCCTCTGAAGTGTTCCACAGATGCTCAAGCAGGTAACTGCCCTCTGTCACGAGACATCTTTAATCTGAAATTAGAACCCAAGTGAAGTAAACAGAAATCAACCTGCAGTGGACACATATGAGGGTGAAAAAATTACGGTTTTAAACTAGTGATTTGGGCTTCATTTGTTACAACATTACTTAGCAAAAGCCAATTAATATGTGATCTCAGAATAGAAATAATTTTTTACTACACCAATATATACCTTTAGTGTATCAGTCTGTTTTACTGAACTCTTTCATATATTTATTTAATACCCCATAGTAAGTCATTATTCGTATTTTTCCCTTCTGTTTTTACCAATTTTTTAGGCTGTATTGACCTGTTGTACTGCACAGTGAAGGTGTTACTAAAAACAATTTAAGTGAACTTAACAAATAAGAAATTAAGAATTTAAATTTAGGTAGAAAAATCTAGAAGTCCAAATTCCATTAAGATGTGAGCATTAACTTAGGAGGGTCATTGTGGCCTTCTGAGCCACAGAGAGAAATGGCTTTTCCTTGCTATAGTTCATTGTCTAAAGTGGCTGATTCTTCTCTAGCCAACCTGTTTTCTGCACTCTTCTCTGAATATGGCATGTTTGGTATCACTGCTATGTCTTTGCTTCTATGCCTGACCTCCTCTTGAACGAAATCAAAAATCAAGTGAATATCTGATACTTGCCAGGCACCACCCTGGTCTCCTTTACATACATTATCTTCTTGTTGAATACTTTCAGTTATACTGTGAGATAATTACTTTGTTATTGTTACCTCATTTAATAGAGGAGGAAACTGAATGTCAACAAGTTTTTAGTGATTTTTTCCAATATGGCTAGCAGTTTTTGTGTTAATGTCATGTAATTTTCAGCATGTCACTATGTCCTCTTTAACAACCTCAAAAACCCAAGAACTCCAGGCACAGACTTAGTCATGTTCCTTGATGAAGTCTTTCCCCATTTATTTTCCCAAACTTGTGTCTTTCCTAAAATACTACCTTGCAAATTTCCTTATAATAGAATTTAAGCAAACAGTGCATGACTACTTTTACACACTTCATATGTGCATACTATCCTTACTTAACTGAACTTAAGATTCATTAGAATAAAGCAAATGTGTCAGTCCCTTGTGTACAGTAGTTTCTGGATCAGCAAATCGCTTTCTTTTCTAAGGAAATTTCTGTGTGAAGGATGAGAGATTGGACAGAATAACTCAACACCATTTATGGATGTTTACACCCAATTAGGATAAAAAGAAGAAACTGAGTCTTGAAAAAAGATGAATATGACAATTAAGAGGCACAAGTAGCATTCTAGAAGTTTAGCTTACATTTTCAAACTCTGAGTTGAAGATTTTCACTGTACCGTGCAGTCCCTTTGGTTAGGGTCTACAGCATGTTTTCTAATTTATCAAGCAAGAAAGTTTTCCAATGTGTTCATTTCCCAAATTGCCCAACAAGAAAGATGT
The DNA here is from genome assembly GCA_963574415.1 of Tarsius wallacei. NCBI lineage: Eukaryota > Metazoa > Chordata > Mammalia > Primates > Tarsiidae > Tarsius > Tarsius wallacei. Next base: position 18,212 of record CAUYQG010089316.1, read on the forward strand.
ATTGAAAAGAAAACTCCCAGATTTGTTATATATTACTTGAGAAAAATTGCCTAAGAAATAATTCCTCAACTCATTCAGTCTCATTAATTTTCTCCTCTGAGGGATGGAAAAAATAGATCTTTCTAGCAAAAATTAAATTTGTGCATGACAGCTTGGAGGTCAAAGGATGAATATGGGCTGCTTCAGTGCATTCTCATCCCTTCAGTCTTTTGTCTTGCTTGCACAGCAGCTACAATTTGAAAAAGAATCTGCCCTTGTCTAGGAGAATTGAAAAACAAAAAAACTGAAAATAATCAAACCTTGACTTGAGAGTAGCCCCAGTCAATGCAACTTCCAATACTAATGTGAACCTTCTGCCAATACTTAAAATTGGAAAAAGTTATTTCATACTTGCCATGTTTCATGGCCAATGATAGATCCAATATGGTGAAGTTGTGTGCTTATGCTTGGATATGGGGTAAAATACTAAGAAGAGGAGAAGATAATTTTTTTAAGGAAAGTCTCAAAAAAATATTGAGCATTTCTCCAAATACGTGAAAGGGAATGCAGACAGATAAGCCTAAAGCTAATGACACCAAATACCAGTATCCCTGTCAAGCCTTAAGGCCCTGGTGACTTTAGTAATGCCATTTCAAATTTAGCTTTCATGCTCTTGTTCTTACCAGGGCTTAGTAAAAAGTAAAGAACAAGAATCAAAAATAGTAATGGGTGTTTAAAATGAAAAGCAAAAGCAAAAATCTCTGTGTGTCTCTTTTTCTAACTCCACTTTTAAGAAACACTGTATCCATGTACATGACACACTTACTTTTAGGAAGACACCACTTTGAGCTTTCAGAGGTGTCAAAGAGGTGTTGGTGTCAAATGGCTAAATATGTCCCAAGTTCTAGTCTTCAAAGTCAGTGCAATGCCTTCTGTTGAAATGTTAAAGTACTGATATTTTGTAAGCATAGGGCACTCTTGTCTTGAAACACGACACACTTTCCTTGCTTGTTAGACATTAATGATGTTTAAATTCAGAACAGTAAAGGACATGATCAGGTTTATTTTGAGATAGTGATCTATTTTTATGTGGACCATGCCTTCTCTTCAGGTCAGGTGGACTCCTGCCCTAAAAGGTTTTCAACTGCCATCTCTTTCGAAATAGTTTTTTGCTAAGCAACCAGAGTCTTCAAAAGGCCTAATCTTTGTTTATATGTCCTCTAGTTGCTCTCTTCACTAAGCTCAGGGCCTGAACTTTCTGCTGGAGACTGTGTCATCCACCCTGAACTGAAGTCACTAAGACACCACCCCGCTGTCTCTGCAACAGAACTAGAAGAAATCTGGGAGTCTTTGGCATGGGTGGGTGGAATAAATAAAATAAGATTTTTATCTAAAGAGTTTTAGTCCAATATCTGCTGCCAATGAGGAAAGACAGAGGATTTTAAATTTAAATTGACTAAAAAATAATTAAGGATTTCAAAATAATACTAATGGGTGAGGGAGAGAATTGTGACTGGCATTTTCATCAACCATCACAAATGCTTGAAGAATATAAGAATATTCTTTAAAGATTGTATTTACAGAAACATAAATAAAATTATATTTGTATACTGAGATCTTTTTTAAAGAAAAAAAGTATCCTATGAAGTGCTTTTGTTTCTATTAAAATTATAAACTTTTAATTGGGTAAAATAGTCTTACTTTAATTACAGCATTGTGATGTTTAGTAATATTTCTATATTAAGCAATGATGGAAGCACATTGGTACCCAGCACAATTATAAAAACTATTTAGTGGCTAAGATAAAAAAGATTATATCTTTTTTTTAAAGGGGTGTGTCTATTTAAAATAAGACCCAACAGAAGACTAAAAGGAGGTAGCGTTTATGGTCTGACCCAGGAGTCAGACTCAGTAAAACTAAGCCCAGCTTTGCCACCTACTGCTGTGCCACTCTAGGCAAGTTATTTATGTTTCAATCCTCAGTGTTCCTATCTATAAAATATAGGAAAATATACGAATTCCTATTTCATGGAGGTATATTAATTTTTTGAAGTATAAAAACATTTTGAGTAGTGTCAATTGCACTGCAATAGAAAGTCACTTGCCATGATTATGTCTTCAAAATAATTATTGAAGCTCCCACTATCTTCTAATGAATTCAGAACTATTATATTTAAGAAAGGAGGAAAGCAAGCAGAACCGTATTGAATTTTATGTTGTCTTAATTAATATTTTTTGAAGTGCTTTTGTTTATAACTTTCTATTTCCACCATTACCTCTTCACTACTCTGTTTACCAAAATCTCATCCAAGCTTCAAGGACCCATTCCCTTCAATCTTCACCTTGTTCTTAAGAAACCCAGATGAGCTTTTACCTACACATGAATATCTGTGTGGTCTTTATTTTGTTGTCTATCATCTGTTCTACTATATTTATCTCTTTATACTCTCCTTAGTAGACCTTCAGTTTTTTTTTCTGAAAAAGTATGTTTCTTGAATCTAAAGGCTATGAACTTAGTTCAGTGCTACTATACACACATGCAGAGCACACTATTCACACACATACATGCACATATATGGGATATATAAATGTATGTGCGGTATGTATAAAGTATATATGTAATGATATACATATATGTCCACTTACATAGTTCTTATACATATTTTAACATAAGGATTTAAAACTTAAATTTGTATTTTATTTTTAAAATATTGCCCCAAAATTATATCTACTGATGTTGCCCTAAAAGCACACAGAGATCTGAAATGTTAAATCAAACTGTGTATGATTTTCTTAAACGGATCAATTATATTTATTTCTAAATCTTAGCAATAGCTCCCTTTAGCATAATAAAACATCAAAAACAAAGAATAAATCTTATTTGTGTGTGTGTCTTTTTCTCAGTGCTAGTTGTGTAACAATGAATGCTGTTGAATAAATGACTGAATATTTTTGCTAATAAAAATATACAAAGTTTAAATTTTCAAAAATACAAACTTTAAATTTCACAAAGTTTAAATACAAAGTTTAAATTTTACTACCCACAGGTAACTGCTGGCCCAAATTTCAAAAGCAATGCCTCAGAAAGAAGGAGACAGATTTGCTCATGTATACAGGAACAGTGAAGGAATAACAACTGACTTTAACTAACATAAACAGAAAAAGAATGTAATGGAAAGCTAGCAGATCTCTCACAAAAATATTGGAATTATTGAATACTGGGACCTTGAAATATAGGCAGAAAACCAAGGTAGGTGGGAGGCAGAAACCACAGCTAGGGTCCAACTGTAGAAAGGATTTGGATAAGTCCCTACTATGAGAGCCATCACCACATCTTCAGGGGACCCCATCAAAACTGGACTCTGTGTATAGCCCTTATTACCAGACTAGTGTAAATCAAGTTTAAATTCTTTAAGGATACTTATCATTCAGGTAAGTTTCATGGTTATCTGTAAAATCATTTCAAAAATCATTAATAGAAGCATCTTCTTGGTAAAGTTAGATTTGAATGCCTTCCTTTTCAAGTTTTAAGGGTTTATTTAAAAAGAAGATCCCTTCATTGGCTTCCATGGATACATATGATGATGAATTATCTCAAATTAAGATATAAATTGAGATTAAGGAGCTTTGACAGAATGATACATATCCTCTGCAATCCATTTCTTCTACTTTTTCTAAAACACATATATACCCGTATTTTCACACTTGAACATTAACGAACAACAACGACAAAAAAAATCCACTATAACATAATAAGTCTGACATATCATTAAGTAAAATTAAAAGCATATTTATTTCATCTACAAAGAGATTGAGCTCCAAATTTAATCAGATTATTCATACAACTCAGTGCCTAGGCATTCTGGACTAGATGTCCATTTCTCATTTGTTTTTGTAATGCTTTCTCAATGTTTTGTAAAATACTGGTTGGCGAAATTATAGGAGTAACTACTATTAACACACCTGATATAAAATTGTTTAAAAAGAGAATAAATAAATGAAAAATAAAAATGAGAGTAGTTAGAGTTGTTATAGCTGTACCTTTTCTTAAAGCTCTATTTGTGACTTGACTCCACCATGCCCTTTTCCAGTATCTGTGAAAATTGATAAAATGGAAATGGAGCCATTTGTATAAAAAAAAACTGGATAAAAAAATGTGGTACATATACATGAAGAACTATTAGCCATAAAGAAGGACAAAATTAGGAACATTATGGCAACTTGGGTGGACGTAGAGTCTATAATAATGAGTGATCTATCACAGAAACAAAGAACTGAGTATCACATGTTCTCACTCATAAGTGGACCTTGAATAATTGTCATAATACTATAAGGAAAGGATTGGCAGTAGTGGGAAACTGCCGGGGGAGGGGGGTGGGATTGGCAGTAGTGGGAAACTGCCAGTGGGGTGGCGGGGGGGCACACCTTATCAACAAGGGTAACTGCATAATGAACATCTGTATACCTAACCCTGAATTGTACTCTATATCTTTAAAATTAAATTTTTTAAATAAAATCCCTGACAAATAGAGCTTGGAAGGCCATACAAGGAGGAGTCCCCATGCATAAATGCTTGATATCAAGAAATATCATGTAAGACCTTGCAAAAAACACACCTGCACAAAAGTCATTGCAACATTACACAAAGTAATACTTCAGCAAGGGCATCTGCCCAGCACCTGTCCATCTAACCTCAAATTAGTGCCACCCATGTTATTGATCCTTTAGTTTCAAATAATTATCTTAAAACAATCATAAAACCCTTCTCATTTTTCTTTATGAAAAAAACCTTTTTCCTTATCTTTCTGAATATGCACAGTTTACTATGGCATGCATATTCTTACTGCAATCCTTATTTTTTAATAAATATTATCTTCTTTAGAAGAGCCTCTCAATGTCCTTTTTTAAGGTTGATATAAATGATGCTTCAGCAGCAGGAACAAATGAGCTCACCTAGGACAAATTGGCAGTCCCTGGAATTCATTGTGGTATCCACTGACTCTTTTGCCCTCTACAACTATTAGTCACTTCTCCCACCCCCCACACCCGGTGAATGTCCTCTGAGAGTCTCAGACCCCCTTCTCTTGGTAAGTTTCTTTTTACTTTATTTGGGATCTGATTTGGTTATCTTATGTACAAGACCTTGGATCTCTGTTGGGACTATAAAAGTTTTGCATGCTTGTTTGTTGACAAGCTCTTTCTGGTACAAAGACTAGTGTCTTTTTGCTTTAAGTATTTCAGCTTTTACAGAATTTATGTTTTGTCTCTGAGACACATCTTATCTGGTGAGTTCACTTTTGGTTCTTTCTATTCTCTAGTTTAAAATTTTGTTTAGTCTGCATGCCTGGCTCAACATTTTTATAAACACTCTTATTTTGGCTTGGTTAAAGGCATATGTAAGTAATTTAGCTCTTTTACTTTTTTTTTCTCCTTGCTTGTTTCTGAACATCTTGCAAGAGCAAAATAACCATGCTAAATGGTGGATGTGAGATGGCCAATGTAAAACACTTAGAACATCCATCACCATCTAAGATAACAGTCCAAACTCCTATTCCCTGACAGGATCTATAGGTCTTTCTTTGCCTTCAAGAAATCAATAAGAAATGGAATAGAATCCTCAAATATTAAGATATGCCAAGCATCCTGGGACTTCAGCCAGCTACATGGTTTTTTTTCTTGTGCATATTTTTTAGTCAATGACCATCATGGGAATCACTCAAACTCTCCAAGTCTGGTTTATTAGAACTAAATTTAAAACTGCAACCAACTAACAAGTTAACAAGTAGACCCTTCAATTTCTCTATTTCTCAATGTTTTGTGTTTTTTTTGCCAACTTTAAATCCATTTACTTTCTGCTGATATTAAGATAAACTCAGTGCTTATGGAATTCCAGTAGAGATAGAAAAAAAAACAATCTCAGAAGGCTTTCAAATTAATGGTTTTATAATTTACAACAGTTCTGTGGCCAACAATAACCTAGACCTAACAGTCATCAGTTTTAATGTAAATTTAGGTTTGCCTGGCTAACAACTGCTTAGGGTTATGGAATAGTTTATTGAAGAATTGGTAATCTAAGAGGTAGAAATGGGTTAATACTTATAAAAGTTGGGTTCTCCGATCAAACAGGCCAAAATCTTGAGCTCAGATCAATAATATAAGTTACTTTTGTCTGCATAACATTGCTTTGTCTACCATGCATGACCAGAAAAAGTGAGAAAAACTACAAATGACTATTATTTTTTAAAATGTTTTCCTGCCAGCATTAACTGGTCAAATAAACCAGACTATCAAACAAAAGAAAAATTTGTTACTAAAATTCAAGAAAACCTGGAGATTTTATTTTTCTAATACGATTCAACCAGTTGTAGCTAAAATGTTAACATTTAAAAATGTATCTCTAAACTTATTTTAAAGTGTAAAAAGGACTACAAAAAGTTTTGTTGTTTTTTTTTGCCAAACTGCCTTACCCAAACTTTTGGTCCATAGCCTTCATAAGACTACCTATCAGGGGATTCTGGTTTAAGATGGCCAACATGAGATAGCTAGAATGAGTTTCTCCTACAGAATAAGCAAGATAGAGTTTCCTCAGCACCAAGAGGAACAAATCCAGCAGCATGCCCCATGAGGCTTCAAAGGAGTGATAATAACCACTGAAAGTAAAGAAGCAAAACAAACCACCATCCTGGGCTGGAGCTGGCCCAACTCTTCCCTGCACAACCACAGTTCACCACAGCCTCCGGTCACAGTAGGGAAGGTGAATAATGGGAATTTGGGAGTTCTGTGCTTCTGCCACTAACTTGTAGGGCTCCCTAGACTTTGTGGGACCCAAGCTGCTCATGGAAAACTGCCTTTCCCACAGCTGTGCTTTGCCGTGGAGTGGTGCAAGAAAAAATTATTGAGCAGTCTAGTTGCCATTTTGCAGGAACTCAGCCCTTACAGGGTAGAGTAACTGCTTTCCAGACAGCTTGGGAGAAAATAGGCCCAAGCGCAAACTCCACAGCTGTAGATAATTCCTGACTGGGTGGGTTGCCTCAGAACACCTGAGGTTCTGAGGCCAGCTGCACCTTGACATTCAGATCACAGATTGCCTGAACCAAGGCAGGAACTGGGTGGGTTCACAGACTTTATGAAACACCAACACAATAGAGAAGATAAATAAAGCAATTAGACAACAACTAGTACAATGAATAGGATAGTACTTTACATATCATTATTAATTCTGAATGTAAATGGTCTCAATGTCCCACTAAAAACATATAGGCTGGCAGAATAAAAAAGACAAAGATAGCAACTATATAATGACAAAGGAATCAATTCAATGAGAAGACATAACAATTTTAAATATATATATGTGGAACACCAGATACCCCAGCTTTATAAAAAAAAAAATTCTACTAGACCTAAAAAAAAAAAAAAAAATAGGTAGAAAGAAATACAATAATAGTGGAAGACTCTAACATACCACTGACAGCAATAGGTCATCAAGGTGGAAAGTCAACCCAGAAACATTGGAGTTAAATAGGAGTCTAGAGGAAATGGAAATAGCAGACATCTACAAAATATTCCATCCTCAAATTACAGAATACATATTTTTTTCTCATCAGCACATGAAACATTCTCCAAGATAGATCATGTGATAGATCACAAATCAAGTCCCAATAAATTTAAAAAATTGAAATCATATCAAGCACCATCTTAGACCACAGTGGAATAAAACTAGAAATTAACTCCAAAGAGAAGTCTCAAAACCAAACAAAGATATGGAAGTTAAACAATCTGCTCCTTAATGATTCTTGGATCAACAATACAATCAATATGAAATTTAAAAATTCCTTAAAATGAATGACAACAATGAAGCAAGTTATCAGAACCTCTGGGACACAGCCAAATCTGTGCTCAGAAGAAAATTTTTAGTGCTTAAGGTCCACACTATTAAGACTGAAAGATCACATATCAACAACCTAACATTAAACTTCAAGAAACTAGAAATGTGCGCGCGCGCACGCACACACACACACACACACACACACACACACACACACCCAAAGCTAGAAGAAGAAAATAAATAATAAAAAACAGAGCAGAACTAAATTAAATTGAAATTAAAAAGAAAAACAATACAAACTATCAATGAAATAAAAAGTTGATTATTTGAAAAGATAAAAAAATTTGACAGATCACTGACTAGATTAATTAAGAAACAAAGAGAGAAGACTCAAATTAGCTCAATCAGAAATGAAAAAGGAGACATTACAACTGATTGGACAGAAATTCAAAAGATCATTCAAGACTTTTATGAACACCTCTATGCAAACAAACTAGACAATGTACACAACCCTACAACCTTGAATCAGGAAGAAATAAAAACCCTGAACAGACCAATAACGAGTAGTGAGATTGAAACAGTAATTAGGCCATTGCCAGACCCTGGCCACCATTGCCTTGCTAGGTTCTGGGGTGGCCATGTGCGTTTTTAGTTATCACTGTTGCCATGTTTCCTGACTTTGGTCCACTTCCCTACCTTGGGGAGGTGAATCTCCTCTTTCTCTCTAATTTACTTTTTAAATGAACTATATTTTCTTTTTCTTTTTTTTTTTTTTTTTGAGTTGGAGTCTCACTCTGTCGCCCAGACTGGAGTGCAGTGGCCGCTCCCAGCCACCGCAGCCTCGACCTGCGCAGCCTCGACCTGCTGGGCTCCGGCGATCCTTCCACCTCAGCCTTCCGAGTAGCCGGAACTGCAGGTGCGTGCTACCACGCTTGGCTAGTTTTTTTTTTTTTGATTTATTGTAGAGATGAGGTCTCACTTGCCCAGGCGGGTCTTGAACCCACGGGTTCAGGCAATCCACTCACCACAGCCTCCCAAAGGTGGGGGATTACAGGCTGAGCCACTGAGCCCAGCTAAATGAACTATATTTTCTAATCTAACTTCTGTGCAATTCTTTGGATCAGACACCAGACATCCCACACCCTAAGCAGGCCTGACCTAACATTCTGGAGGTCTCACTGGGAGAGTGTGACCCTAACAAGTAGACCATTTGTCTCCTGCCAGCATCTTCACTGCTTCAGGTTATATTTTCCTATCAGAAGGCCAATACCATCCCACTCCTCTCAACAGAAGTGAAGAGATGTCAATCTCCCATCTCTCTGGAGTAGAGGCTACCTGGGCTTCACTCTCTAGCATATCAATCATTGAAAAGTCCAAGTGGCAGCTTACTCCACCCCCTCAGTAAATCTCTATCAGATGCAAGACAAGGACAGAGCCACAGAAATATTAATAGGCCACCTTTCTGCTAAGGAGTTTGTAGATCACAATGTCTGACAAGTCTCTTGCAGGAAAACTCCCTCCCCTTGTCTCCTCCCATCCAGCTCACCACCATGTCAGCAATCATGTGACTAACCCACCCATGTGCTTGCTGTCCATCACCTAAAGTCAGTACCTGCAATTACCTGTTCCTTCTTGATGATGTGGAGCAGACCACCACCCAATCACCTTAATGACCTTTCCATCAAGGTTAAAAGGACTCAATCATGAGCAGCCATTTTGCCATTGCCTTACTAGACTGTGGTGTGACCATGTGCTCTTTGAGCTATGGCTATCGCCAGCTTCCTGGCTTTGGCTTTCTTCCCTGCCTTGAGGAGATGAATCTCCTCTTTCTCTACCTCTCTCTCTCTCTCTCTCTCTCTCGTTCTCTCTCTAATTTACTTTTTATAAATAAACTGTATTTTCCAATCTAAAAAAAAACCAGTAATTAGAACTTTCCCACCCACCCTCCAAAAAAAAATACAGAACCTGATTGACTCAAAGATGAATACTATCAGACCTTCAAGAAAGAATTGGTACCAGTTTTACTAAAACTATTCCATAAGATTAAAGAGGAGGTAATCCTCCCTAACTCATTCCATGAGGCTGATATCACTCTGATACCAAAGCCATGAAAAGACACAATGAAAAAGAAAACTACAGACCAATATCTCTTATCTACATAAGCAGAAAAACCCTCAACAAATTATAGCAAACCAAGTTTCACAGCACATTAAAAAAAAAAAAAATACACCACGGCCAAGTGGGTTTTATTCCAGGATGCAAAGGTGGTAAAACATATGTGAGTCAATAAAGATAAACATTCTCCTCTACAGAAACAGAATTAAAAACAAAAATCAAGTAATCATTTCAATAAATGCAGGAAAAACATTTGATAAATCCAGCAACGCTTCATGATAAAAACCTTCAGCAAAGTAGGCATTGAGGGAATATTCCTCAAAATAATAAAAGCTCTATGAGACAAACCCACAACCATCATCATCCTGAATGAAGAAAAATTGAACACATTCCCCCCTCAGAACTGAAACAAGGCAAGAATGTCCACTTTCATCACTACAATTCAACATAGTACTGGAAGTCCTAAACCAGACCAACCAGGTAAGAAAAAGAAATAAAGGTATCCAAATTGTAAAAGAAGAAATTAAACAATCTCTGTATGCTAACAATATGATCTGGTACCTAGAGAACACTAAGGACTCCTCCAAAAGACTCCTGGACTTGATAAATAAATTAAGTAAAGTTTCAGGATATAAAATCAACACACACAAATTAGTAGCTATACACCAATAACAACCAAGCTGAGGATCAAATCAAGAAGTCAGTCCCATTTACAATAGCAGTTAAAAGGCTAAAATACCTAGAAATATATAGAGGGTGCCCCCAAAAAGTTTGCATGAATTAAGAAAGAAAAAAACGGTATTAAAATTGTAATGCTTAATATATATCAATAACAAAAGAAGAATACAAGTCACGTTTGACTTCTGCAATTATAAGAGGTGCTCAAAGTGGTTACCATCCACATCCAGAGACTTCTGGAGCAGTGTTGACCAAACTTTCCACTTGTGTCACTGCTCATTCCATTTCAGTTTCTTCCTGAAGTACCACCAGTGTAGCCAGTTTTCTAAGGTACAGCCCATCCTTTAAGGTTCCCCACTGGTAGAAATCTAGAGATGTTAAGTCAGAAGAACATGCGGGAAACTCAAACACACCGTTCCATTCAATTTAAACTATGCTTCATCAGACCAAGCCATTTTCCCCACAAACTCCTCATCCCCTCAGGCCATGTTTTGGAGCCACTTCCAAACCACTGCATCCTTCAATCAGGGTCATCTTCATTCAGTTCATGTAACTATCTCAGGATGAAAACGTTTCATTTTCTATTTTAAGAATGCATTGTATGCTTATTCTGCTAACTCCTGTCTCACGTGCAGATTGTTTGGTAGACATCTTGGGAGAGTGTGTTAACTGTTCCAACACCATAGCAGAAGAAGCAGGATTTGTTGGTGTGCAAGGCCTCCTGGATCTTCCTTTGTGCACAACATACATAGCACCATGCATCTCAAACTTATCATGAATGCTTGCAATTGTTAGGCATGGAGGTTCTGTTGCATACTCATGCCTCCATTGTCATTGTACTTCCACAACATTCTCAAATTTCAAATACCACTTCAAAATGGTCTTGTGCTCCTCGAATGACAACCGTGCTTCCACCATTTTATTTGACTGTCCTGCCTGTCGCATGGTAATGCTAGCATTCATTTGATTAATGCCATCTTTTGAGTGAACATCATACTACACATTGCTACTGTAATTCAATTTAACTTCAAAAAGTAATGCATAGATAACATCTCTTTAAAATGTGTATGCCATTTTTTTGGCATCCTCTCGTATCTGCCCAAGGAGGTGAAAGTTCTCTATAAAAAGAACTACTACTCTAGTCAGAATGGCAATTATCAATAACTCAAAAAATAACAGTTGCTGGAGAGGATGTGGCGAAAAGGGAACACTTCTACACTGTTGGTGGGAGTGTAAACTAGTGCAACCTCTGTGGAAAGCAGTGTGGCAATTCCTAAAAGCTCTA
>CAUYQG010089317.1:0-11033 GCA_963574415.1 Tarsius wallacei
CATTTAAAGGGGGATGCAGGAGGAAGTACCTCACACTTCTTCATTGCATATGCTCCTCCTTCGTTGCACATCTCACAGCAATGATGGCAAACATTACCAGCTGTGCAGATGCCCAGGTGATGAAGCGTCATTGTGTTGGCACAGATAGGAAGCGGGCAGATGGGACAAAGCATGGCCCAGAACTCTGCCCCATGCTGAAGTTGCCCTCTGCTGCCTCTATTGATAAAGCTGCTGCAAAGCAGGAATGTGTTTTCTTCCTCCCACCCTCCCTTCCTCCCTCCCTTCCTTCCCTTCTGGTTCTTTTTTTTTTTTTTGAGTTGGAGTATCACTCTGTCACACAGGCTGGAGTGCAGCAGCATGGATCACGGATCACTACAGCCTTGACTTCCTGGGCTCAGGTAATTCTTGTGCCTCAGCCTCCCAAGTAACTGGGACTCCAGGAGCATGCCACCATGCCTGGCTAAATTTTTCTATATATATGTATATTTTAAAAAAACAAGGTCTTGCTATGTTGCCTAGTCTTGAACTCCTGAGCTCAAACAATCCTCATGCTATGGTCTCCCAAAATGCTGAGATTACAGGTATGAGCCATAGTGCCCAGCTCCAAAATGAGTTTTCCAAGTCTCAGGCACAGTGTCACAGAGCAGAACATGAAAGGCATTACTTGAAGCTTTGTTTGAGAAAATAACCAGTTCCAAAGGGATGTTAGCTTTCTAAGTCTACTCTAACAAATATCTCAAATTGGGTGGCTTAAGACAACTGGAATGTCTTCTCTCACAGTTCTTGAGGCTTAAAGTCTGAAATCAAGATGTTGGCAGGACCATGTTTCCTCAGAAGGCTCTAGAGACAAATCCTTCCACGCCTTTTCTAGTTCCTGGTGGTTGCTGGAAATCTTCAGCATTCTTTGACGTGTAGCTGCATCAATCCAATGTCTGCTGCTGTCTTTACATGGTCATCTTCCCCCTGTGTGTCTGTGTCTTCCCATGGCCTTGTCATAAGGACACCAGTTATTAGACATCTCTCTAATCTAGTATGATCTCATTTCAACTAACGAGCATCTGCAAAGACCCCATTTCCAAATAAGGTCAAATCTTGAGATTCTGGGTGGATGGGAATTTTGGAGGGGATACTGTGTAATCCTAGCACAAAGAGTTGAGTCTGCTGTGGGAAGGTAAGAGGCTGGGAGGAGCCCAGGGCAGGAGTGAGAGCTCACTCACTGAATTAAGAAAGGATTCTCTATTTCTATGAGAGTACAAAGTTCTTCCTGACTGCTCAGAGCTCAGGGTGTTGGCTCTTTCTGATGGGATACAATGACCTACTCATTTTCTAAGACTAAAGCTGGAAAAAAAATGAGTAAGTGACTAAGTCAAGTAAATGTTAGCTGAAAAAAAAAAATAGGGTACAGGTGGAAGAAATGAACCCATATCAAGAGTCCACTGTGCATCAGTTTCCTTGCATAGTCTCCTGAGGTCTGGTTGGCTCAAGAGCAATGCCAACCCTAGGTAAGGAGATGGGTCAGAGGGCAGTAGGGAGCACAGGACCTGTGCTAGTAACTCTGCAATGTTGTTCCAGCCGAGGACACAGAAGACATTTGTGCAGGAACTTTAATAGCACAAAGGCTAATAATCAGGAGATAGTGTGTTTAATATATTTAAATTATTTCCAAAGAAAATTTTTCTGGCCAGGCTCGGTGGCTTAGCCTGTAATCCCAGCACTTTGGGAGGCTGAGGCGAGAGGATTGCCTGAACCCATGGGTTCGAGACCCACCTGGGCAACTTGGTGAGACCTCATCGCTACAATAAATAAAAAATTAACCAGGCGTGGTAGTGCATGCCTGTAGTTCCAGCTACTTAGAAGGCTGAGGCAGAAGAATCGCAGGAACCCAGCAAGACGAGGCTACGGTGGCCAGGAGTGTGCCACTGCCCTCCAGCCTGGGTGACAGAGTAAGACTCCAACTCAAAAAAAAAGAAAAGAAAAGAAAACTTTTCCAGGCTATCTGGATTTAAATTCTGGTTCTGACTCCTACTTTGTGTACAAATGCCTTAGCCTGAGCCTCAGTTTTGTAATCTGCAAAACAGGAATATCAGCAGTATTTACCTGATAGGGTTGTTATAGGAAGTGAGTTAGTTAATACTTGTAAAATACTTAAAACAGTGCCTGGCACGTATTTTTGTTAGATAAAATTGTCTTTGTGAAACAGGTATAGTGAGTGGCATCAGACAACTGTCTATGGTGCTATGATGAAACTTTAAAAAAATAGGTTGTTGGTTGTGCCATATTTATTTATTTTATCACATGAGGTTTCGTTTCAGAATATTTAACCAAGGGGTGTGTGTGTGTGTGTGTGTGTGTGTGTGTGTGTGTGTGTGTGTATGTGTGTGTGTGGGTGTAGGACAGGGCAGGTTACAGGAAAGAGTAGCATAGAGCTGACAAAGATGGGTCAGTCCCACAGACTTTTACATTTCCCTTCCCATGACACCTTTGGGAAACCCACCCATATACGTCAATCACAGAGTAACAGAACCCTTGAAGTCTGGTACAGCCATGCCCAAGAGAAAGGAGGCTCCTCACTTCCTTTGGATGAGATAAGAACAGGAGGTTCCTAACTGCCATCATTCTCACTATTTGTAAAAAGCCTAGCTGAAAATATCTAGTGGGAACTAAAGGCAAGAGATGGGAGAAAGAGTTCCTTGATATTATTTGATCCCCTGCATCAGACTGTACCTGAAACTCCTCTTTGGATCTCTCAATAACATCATTCATTAATTTTTCTTATGTGTATATGCCAATTTGAGCTGAATTTCTGTCTTGGCTACTAAAAGAATACCAACTAATTTATCGAAGTTATTCAGTAAAGATATTCTTAATTTCTAAATGAAGGCTTGGGTAAATAAAAATTATGGCATTCTTGAGAGATAACCAAAGCCCTACCCAAGAATCTCTGACCCAGGCTTTCCACAATCTGCATATACATTCAGAATTTGGATTCTTCACAGGGGACCTCCTCAGACATTCTGTTTCTCAGAGTTTGCGCTTGCCTCTGGGCCACTGTTGGGGGGACCTCCTGCCCAATCAAGTCATGCCCCCAGGTCCTTATGCCGACATCAGCCCATTTAGAAATTCAGGAGAGGCAGTGGAGCAATCAGAGTCCCAACTGGCAGACTTGAGGGATCCCTCCTAACCCCTGTACCCCTTCAAACTTCACAGTGCATTGAGTTGATTTATGTGAAAACGTTATTAAGGCATGTAAGAGCTCCTGCTGGAGAGAAAATTATCTGTATAAACAAAGTGTTATTATGGGAATCAGGGAGGCTGTGTGTGGGAAAGGTCATTAAAATAAGAAAAAAAACTGACATATCAGTCTTTTCGAAATCACTGAACTCACATGAGAGAAGTTAAGTATCTTTATATCTCACAGGTTTCTTTTTGATCATCAGTCCTTCCAACTCAGAAGGGGACATTCTCAGATGCTAAACTGTTGAGTGCTTTAAATTAGAGGGAATTTCTAAGACATACTTGTGAAGTTGGATTTCTGAAGGAGGGCTCAATTAGAGACAGCCTAGTAATACAGAGCAAGCTTTGGAGTTCCTGGAGTGTTATTTTCTCTTCTACAAATGAAAGACTAATTTTTTTTCTTTGCTTCATTTGACAGAATTTGATATTTTCCACTCTCTCTCCTAATGAGGGGAATGTACAACACTCACACTATATACAGTGGTATACTTCACAAAAATGGTTTTCAGGCTTTGGGTTAAGAAAACAAATCCCCTTAGTAGATTAGTTTGTACTAAAATTTCTTTTGAGCTAGGGCCAGATTCTTCCCATGAAAATCATATTAGTAAACAGTTGGTTTCATTAGGATGTTGTATTCAAGTTTGGTTCTGTGAACCAGATTCCTTTGTTCTTAACAAGGGGGTTCGACGGTCCAGTCTAGACTACGGGTCTATATTCTATAAGCACGTAAGCAATAGAATGTGCCTTTGATTTCTCCTTTCTTTATTCTTTGGAACTTTAATTCTGGAACTTTAAGACAATGATTTTAAAACTATATGTTCTCAAAAGTTCTGTTTGGAATATATAATTAGGTGTGATTAAGTGGTGCTATCAATATATTATGGTGATATTTTAGCCAGGGGCCTTAGCAATACCTAAATTCTTGCCTTCTTTTATAATGTCTCCAAGAGAGATGGTAAGCAAAGGTGGCAAAATACAGGGGCTTTGACCCCATATGGCAAAACAAAATTCAAGCAAGCTGGACTAGAATGCACAGAGAGCCCCTGTAGCCAAAAAAAGATAGATTTGGATGGACTAGAAGCAAGTGGAAAGGCTATCCTATCTCAACAAAGCCCACAAGTTTGAGTGTTTATCTCTGCAAAGCTTTTGGTGCCCAAAGCTAGACTGAGCATTCTTAGGATCTAGTGGAGAAGAAGCATCCAAAGAGAGATGGCTAGACTCTCTCCAAGTGTAGCAGGATCAGGCCAGTATATCATCCAGGAGAGGAGACAGATCTTTTAACCCTGTACATTGACTCCACCCAAAGTGACTAACCCTATCTATAATTACCTTCTTTGCAGATGGAGGAAATGGGTTGAAATGAATGAGAGAAAGAGTTGGTGAGCTTATCTCCTCTCCTAGAAACTAAAATGTAAAAATCTTTCATGATCCCAGCATTGTGTGTGTTAACATGTCTCCTTGGTTCATTTGGGAGACCCATGAACTCAATCGCATTATTGTCTTTTATATAATGCTAGACACAATTCATATCCAATTGTGGGTTTGGACACACAACAGAACTGAACTATAATATGTTCCAGAGTCTCCTCAGTCATATGCCAAAAGTCCTCCAAATCTATTTAAAACAAAGTCATGCTGTGAACATCTATTATTTTGCTGTCTGGAATCTTGTAACCTTTCTTGTGGTACCTTTACTCCAATTTACCCCACTTTCAACCCATGTGCTTCTCAGTGCAGTTGACTTCACTCTTAATTCAGGAGGGGGTTGGATGACCTAGACCTGACCAATAAAATTCCTGCATCCTTACAGCAGGGGTGAGCAAATGGACTAACCTAGTCTAAGCAGAGTGGACCTGGCATTTTTTTCTGGAAATTCTGGGATAAAGATGGTCACTTTTTTTCTTCTTTTCTTTTTTTTGAGTTGGAGTCTCACTCTGTCGCCCAGACTGGAGTGCAGTGGCTGCTCCCGGCCACCGCAGCCTCAACCTGCTGGGCTCCGGCGATCCTTCCGCCTTAGCCTTCCGAGTAGCTGGAATTATAGGCACGCGCTACCACGTCCGGCTAAATTTTGATTTATTGTAGAGATGAGATCTCGCCAAGTTGCCCAGACGGGTCTCAAACCCGCGGGCTCAGGCAATCCACTCACCTCAGCCTCCCAAAGCGTGGGATTACAGGCTGAGTCACGGAGCCCAGCTGTTGGTCACTCTTTTTCACTGGATTTTAGCTTAGAATCATGCAGTTCCAATAGCTAACAACAATTGCCTTTCAGTCATGAGAAGGGAGCCACCAAGATGGAGACAACATTTGGATACAGTGGCACATGCCTGTAGTCTTAGTTATTTGGGAGGCTGAGGCAGGAGGAGTACTTGGGCCTAAAAGTTTAAGTCCAGCCTGGCAACATAGCAAAACCCTGTCCAGAATGGAGACAGCATCAAGGCAATGTAGCTGGTAGCTGGGAAGTGTACAGAGAAAAAAATGAGTTCTGGTTACATCATTTGAACTCCTTTGTATTTGAAGCTGTTATGTTCCTGGATTCCTTGATTTACAAGAGCCAATAAATTCCTTTCCATGTTTAAGCCAATTTGGGTCAAATTTTTACCTTTTATAGACAAATAAATGAGATAAATGTACATTTCATAAATAATTACCCTTGATAAACTAATAGTAAAGAATAAAGTGAAGTCAATTCTATAAACTCCCACAATAATAATAATAATAATAATAATAAATTAGAGCTACTTACTATGGGTCAGGCACTGTTTTAACTTCACTATACAACTTTTTTTTTTTTAACAAACACTTGTGTCAAGGGCTGACTTTCAATAGATCGCAGCGAGGGAGCAGCTCTGCTATGTACGAAACCCTAACCCAGAAGCAGGTCGTCTATAGGAATGGTTTAGCACCAGGTTCCCCACGAACGTGCCGTGCGAGACACGCGCATAGGGGGCGGCTGCCTTTCCGGCCATGCCCCTTGTCCCGGGGAGGGGATCTCTGCACCCGGACACTATACATCTTAACTCATTAATCCTAACAACAAATCCATCAGGTAGGTGTTCCCCCCCCTTCATAAATGAGAAAAACGTGACATAAAGAGGTCAAAAAAACTGCCCAAGATCACTCAAGGGTAAGGCAATACTAACCGACAATCTGATCCAGAGCATGTGTGTCTGATTGCTACAGTCTACTACTAAGACCCCCAAACAGATACTTTTCTTTTCTTTCTTTCTTTCTTTCTTTCTTTTCTTTTTTTTTTTTTTTGAGAAAGCAGAATTTATTGAGAGAACAGAAAAGCTCCCACAGTGGGAGGGGATCCAAGGGGGTTGCCAAGATACTTTTCAACACTTATCAACTATAAGGGTGTCTGTCTGAGAGATCAGGGTCACTCTAATGATGTAAAGATCAAAAGGTGGCCTTAAGGTGAAAAGAAAGAGCCTCAAATAAAGATACTTCTTTTAATAGACAATATAACTGGAATCTATGGGACAATTTCCATGTTAAAAGAATGTTAACATGGCTTTGAGCATCCATCTGTTCAGTCATGGCATAAAGACAGGTGTTTTGAGGTCTTTCTCTGTGGGATGATCAGTGGGGAAGGGGTATGTCTTAGTAGGTTTGAGCTGCTATAACAAAATGCCTTAGACTGGGTAATTTATAAAGAACAGAAATGTACTGCTCACAGTTCTGGAAGCCAGGAAGTCTAAGATCAAGGCACCAGCAGTTTTGGTGCCTGATGAGAGCCCTTTTCTCATAGATGGCACTATGTGTGATCATAGGTAGAAGGGGTAAGGGAGCTTACTCGCACCTCTTTTATTAGGGGTATTAATCCCATCCATGAGAGTGGGTCCCTCATGATTTAATCACTTCCCAAGGCACTGTCTCTTAATACTACCACACTGAGTATTAGGTGTCAACATATGAATTTGGGGGGACGCAGACATCCAGGCTATAGGAGGGTAGAAGTCAGGATATAGGACAGTGGGACATAGAAACTAAGGCTTGAATTTCCAACTAGCTTCACATTCAAAGAGATCTCCTTCTATAGAGTAATTCAGGACAGGAGTGCCTTCCAGCAGGGCCAGGAGAGATAGCCAAAAACAGTCAGATATATTACTGGAAACCTGAGTAATCAATTCATTGGCAACAGGCCTTCAGTTTCTATTATGGGCTGAATTGTGTCCCCCTGCTCAAAATTCACATTTTGAAGCCCTAGCCCCCACTCCCTCAGAATATGGCTGTATTTGGAGATGGAGCCTTTAAAGAGGTAATTAAGTTTAAATGAAGCCATTAGGATGGGCCTTAATCCAATCTGACTTCTGTCCTTGTAAGAAGAGGGGATTAGGACAGACAGATACCAGGGATGAATGCCTAGAGAGAAATGGCAATATGCGGTCACAGCAAGAAGATGGCCATCTGCAAGCCAAGGATAGAGGCCTCAGAAGAAATCAAACCTGATGACACCTTGATCTTGAACTTCCAGCCTCCAGAACTGTGATAAAATTAATTTTTGTTGTTCAAGTCACTTAGTCTGTGGTGTTCAGTTATGACAATATTGGCAAACTAAGACTGTTCCTATCTGAGGGTTCAGCCTCTTGAGTAGGAATTCTGAGTTAATAGGTATTATTAAAATTTAGGCAGAATGCCATGGTTCCCAGCCAGAGAGAGAACTAGAATGCTAACGTAAATGCCTGGGTAAAAACAAAATTGCAGAAACAGGTCAATGAATGGAGTTTGAGAGGCATTGATACCCAGAGTAAAATCCTGCTGCTTTCTAGCCGAGAGACTGTGTGTCTTTAACAGCCCTGAGCCTGAATTTCCTCATCTATGAGACTCCACACCTCATGGATGTAGCAAAGATTAAATTAAAAGAGATAATATATGGGATATATTTTGTGCAGTTCCAAAACCATGGTAGGTACTCAATAAATGGAATCCGTGTAGTAGCTGAGTTTTGGTAGATGCTACATGCCTAAGGTTGCGTTACTTAAAACCTACAAATTTGCACCTGAATCATTGCACAGCCCTGGCTGGTGGGCCCAAGCCTCCTGGCCGCCTGCCTGTCTTGGTGCAGATTAACTTCCCTACTGGGTTGTGCCAGTGTGGGTTGCAATTCAAGGCCCATAGCTGAGCAGGCTGAGGAAGCCAGGGCTGACATTTTTCCCCCATGCCCTCACATATAGGTAGTAAATCTATCCAACAGGGTCATCTTTGAACAAAAAAGGACAACACTGGGCATGAATTTCAGCATTCTGTTTGGTGCCCCATTTAAAGCACCCTGATCCTCCAGACCTACCTTGAATATTGGTGGGAGTAAGCTCCAGAAGAAGAAATTCAAGGAATAGTGTTCAAGATAAGGATCATCATTTTGATATGAGAATGTCATTTCCCTAAAAAACAACTTTCAAATAGTCATAAACAAATAAAAGGACAGCAAATTAGAGTTGCATTTCAAAAATGCCCCAGACCACTGCTACAACAAAATTTAAACATTCCTTGAGATTCAGCCATGTTGGTGGAGGGATGCTTGCATCTAGGATGTTTACTCTCTCAGTTGAATAAGAAACACATTTATGATGCCAAACTATGAGGACAGGACTGCTCCTGTTATGACAAATACTATTGCCCTGGCCAATGCACCACTCACTGCAAATTGTACTTAATAGCAAACATTTACAGAACTACCAAGAACAGAAAAAGGGTGAATGCCATTTCCTGTCTGAAGGTCTGGGGCGAGCTGAATGGGAGACCCACACAGTGTAGGAGGGTCTCTACTGCTGAACTTGGTGGAGTATACTCAGGTCATCTTGAGGGAAGATGGCTGAAAACAGGTAGGGAAAGTGGAGGCAGAATGGTGGAGGAGTCAAAATAGTCACCAGGAAGACAACTGCAGATGTTAAAATAGAAGGGTGAGGCAAGGAAAGAAATGGGAAGGTAAGAAACAATCTTAGCATATGTGAAACCAAATCGTATGTGGGAGAGAAGTGTGAAGTCAGGACTGGAGCTGTGAACAGTGCACACCAACCAGCTTTCTTTATGAGGTTGGGTAACAAAGAGTACAGGGCTCGACATCAACTAAAATCTATTTCCTTACATATGTTCTTGGGAAGGAACTTGTTCGGGAGGAAGATGCGATCACGCAATTATTATACAAAACCATCAAGTATCTAAGTGATATGCCAATTTCCAAAAGAATAAAGAAAATTCATGATTTTAGTATTTATGCTTACAACATGACTATAATTTTTAGTCCTAAATATCACAACTGACAAATGTAAGAACAGAAATTAGCTGGGCATGGTGGTGTGTACTTATAGTTCCAGCTATTTGGGAGGCTGACGTGGCAGCATCGCCTGAGCCCAGGAGGTTGAGGCTGTGGTGAGCTGAGATCATGCCGCTGTACTCCAGCCTGGGTGACAGAGTGTGATCTTGTCTCAAGAAAATAAATTTGTGTAAGCAGTATTTCAGCAAGTTTTTTTTAATAAATGGATTTTTTCTTAGTATTTTGGTAACTACTATAGGCATCCATGTGACAGAATTAGAAATAACAAGAGGCAAGAAAAACCATACATTTAAAACAAAATCGGTAAAATTAACTAATATTTTAATAACTGTGGTTCCAACTACTTGGAAGGCTGAGGTGGAAGGATTACCTAAGCCCAAGAGCTCGAGGCTGCAGTAGCTATGACCATGCTACTATACTCCAGTCTGGGCAACAGAGTGAGACTCTGATTCAAAACAAATAGACAGACAAACACAGAGTGGTTGTAAACCATAGATTACAGAGTGGGTGTGTATGGACTGAGTCTGGCTATGCTTGCCCTGCACAGTATTTTTTAAAAATTAATTGCTGTTAGGGCAGGACTTTCATTCCCTTGGCCTTTTACCTCAAACAGGCACACCTTGTTTTATTGCACCCTGCTCTATGGAGCATCACAGATATTGTGTTTTTTTACAAATTAAAAGTTTGTGGCAACCCTGAGTCAAGCAGGTATATCAGTACTACTTTTCTAACGGCGTGTGGTCACTTCATGTCTCCGTGTCACATTTTGGTAATTCTCATGATATTTCAAACTCTTGTCATTATTATTATATCTGTTATGGTGAAATGTGATCGGTAATCTATGATGTCACTACATAATTATTTGGGGGCACTATGAACTACACCCATATAAGACAGTGAACTTAACTGATAAGTGTGTGTGTTCTGACTGCTCACCCAACTGGCTATTCCCCCTTCTTGTTCCTTCTCCTAAGGCCTCTCTATTCCCTGAGAGACAGCAACATTGAATTATTATAATAATCCTAAAATGGTCATTAAGTGTTCAAGTAAAAGGAAGAGTCACATGTCTCTCACTTTAAGCCAAACGCTAGAAATGATTAAGTTTAATAAGGAAGGACATGTTGAAAGCTAAGACAGGCCAAAATCTAGGCCTTCTTCCACCAAACACCCAAGTAGTGAATGTCCAAAGCCTACCCTGGAGCAAAACCCTAATGCTCTTCAAGTCTATGAAAGATGAGAGAGGTGAGGAAGCTGCAGAAGAAAAGTTGGAAGCTTGCAGAAGTTGGTTCATGAGGTTTAAAGAAAGAAGCCACAACATGAAAGTACAAGGCAAAGTAGCAAATGCTGAGGTAGAAGCTGCAGCGAGTTATCTAGAAGACCAAACTAAGATCATTGATGGAAGTGGCTACACTAAATGACTGATGTTTTAAATGTAGACAAAACATTTATTCGAAGAAAATGCCATGTAGGACTTTCATAGTTAGAGAGGAGAAGTCAGAACCTGGATTCAAAAGTTAAAAGG
>CAUYQG010089319.1:0-16355 GCA_963574415.1 Tarsius wallacei
ATAGAGATTCCAGAAGCAAAACCCCAATTTCTCAACCAATTCATTTTCGACAAAGCCTCCACTAACAAACACTGGGGACAGGAGAACCTATTCAGTAAATGGTGCTGGGAAAACTGGCTGACCACATCCAGAAGATTGAAACAGAGCTCCTTCCTATCACCATACACAAATGTCAACTTTAAATGGATCAAAGACCTAAACGTAAAACCTCATACTATAAAAATGTTAGAAAACACAGGAGATACCCTTACAGAAATTGGAGTACACAAGTATAGTTCAGATCCCTACTTGCATTAGATTTGTCAATATTCCATTGGTCCAAGCAAATCAGGTATGATCTCCAAATCAAAGGTTTGAAAAGAAAGTTTCACCTATAGGAGAGAGACTTCATGGCAATTTGTATGGATACAAGACGGGCTGCAGAAATTAGCCCAGTCTAATTTCTAATTTAGTCTAATTAACCCAGTCTCATTTATGTATCTAGGCCTAAACATATAAACATTAACGTATACATATAATTATCAGCATAAGTATATATTAACTTATGAATCTGTGGATTGTCAAATGCTTAACTACAATTTTTAAAGATAATCCCCAAAGAGCAAACACCTCTATAAAGACTGAAATTAGAACTTTAACACTTCTGCAATAAAAAGCAGAAATTCATATCTGATTTAATACAAGATTTTTTGTAAAACTTTGCAAGAGAATTAACTATGCATCTATAACTGAAATAACTTGTCTACACCAACAGTTACTTTACTCCACTTGGGTTTTCTCACAGCTAAGCTAATTTGGTCTGCCTCTATCCAATCATTTATAATAGGCAGAAACCATGTATCAACCGGGAATCTATACTGTGGTCTTCTGTTTTGTTTCTTCCTGCCTAACTACCTAAGTTTGGTAATGGGACACTTCAACATTGTATCTGCTATTCAGCATACATTATTTGATCAAATATTCTTAAAATTATATTTAATATTTTGACTTAGAATAGTGTTCCATAAAGTCACATATTGTGGGGACAATTTTCTATAAAAATAAGACCTGAAGATGTTTTCTGTATTTCAGACTACTGATAAAGCATTTAGGTACTTCGTTTTTACACACACACACACACACACACACACACAGCACATGACCTAATGAGGGCCACATGGATTAAAAAGCAAAAAGGAATAAACACAGGTTAAATGTTAGCCAAATAATCCATAGACTTTTAAAAATGTATTATCAAGTGATCAACGTGGAGGTAACTAACTGGTGCCAAGAAAAATGCCTAAAGAGCTTGCCAAGAAGCCAGATGCTCCTACTGCTAAATTATCTCTTGCAGATTGGCACCAGCATTTTACAACTGGCACACCCACAGGTATCGCTCATACTGCATCGCCGTATGGTTTGAGCTAATTATTTTAAAATAGTTTACTTTTTATTCAAAAGTGAATACTCTGTGTATATATATTTTACTCTCCTAGGGAATCAGTACCTTTTTTTTAAGTAAGAAATAATAAAGAAAAGAAATATTTGTGAAATAAACTTGCCTAACCTAAATAGGTTAGTAGATAAAGATTCCAGCTTTCATAGCACTGCTTATAATAAAAGTCCTTTCCTGAAAATTAGTTTACAAGGACTCCAATAAAGGGGTGAAACATTAAAATTTAAGCATTAGGTGATTAAAATATCAATATGCTCTATACAGTGCAATTACAAAACAACACTATTTCAAATATGCATTTTTAAAATTAGTAGTCAAAGTATTTTAGTATGGTGTGAACATGTCCTGAGAAAAACACTTGTAACACAACAAAGTGAGTAGTAACTTGATTTGTACATGATTAAATAGATAATGAGATATTATAAAGTGTTGACACTTTCTAGGACTCTTTGCCTTTCTCTAAATAGCGTTTTGAAGTCTGGCAAATACATAAAAATATTTTCCAACAATGCCATTGAATTTAAGGCAAAATTTTTCTTAGTGTATCAGGACAAATTTACACCATTATGTTACTTGCAGTTTTCTACAGTGACTATGCTATTATTTTTCTAAATATGTCAACAATCTTTCAAAATATTGGCTTTTATATTTATCTAAAGATAGAAATAGTTTTGTAACTCTTATTTTTATGTTAAGATCTTATTTTCTTAGATATTACGGAACACTGTTATCAAGTGAGGAAAAGGACTGGAAAAAAATCAAAACAACATTATGTAAGGTTCATTCAAAATAGAAGAGTGGAAATATTTTGCTAGAATCATCTTTTTAATGTATTCAAAGATATTTTATATAGTGTAGGTGGCAAATTTGTTTCAGAGAGAATTCTAAGGAATGAAAGAGTTTAACATGCCATATAATAGCAGCTTGTGTTGGTGACAATAAATTGGCTTTACATAGATTGAAGAAATATGAAATCCCACCAATTTAGTTTCTCCTCTAGGCTTTTGAAAACTAAAGGCAGAGCTAATGCCAAATGTTTTTAAGAACATGGATATTAAAATAAAATGCCAACAAAAATAAGTTGTACTATTTGCACGGTGTTGTCACTATATTTGGATCATTATTTAGTAAGTATTTTTCATTAAGAGGTTTTAAGATCAGTATTTAATCAGACATATGTAAAAAGAATAAAACAGATTATTCTCTTGCTTAGAGGTTGTAATAAATTTGAAATGCCAGCATATACACTAAAACAGGTATGTATCTATATGTATATTTATCTACATAAGATCTATATTTATCAACATACTCTATAATTTATTATATTATGAAGTCAGATGATAATATATGTTTTGTAAAGCTAATATACAAACTTAGGTGCCTCTCCTGGGAATTTATGTTTCACGTGTAATTCATCTGTAATATTTAACCAAAAGTTAAACAACATTATAACAAGGTCTATTAAGTTGATAAAGATAGATAGACAGATAGATTAGATAGATAGATAGATAGATAGATAGATAGATAGATAGATAGATAGACACTCCATTAAGGAAACAGCTGTCACAGCAAAAACAAATATAAGGTTAAAAAATATATCATTATTATTAAAGCAATGAATGTCAGATTTAAAGAGACTTTTAAAGTACAGGATTATTTTCTTAGCCAGACGGAAGACTTTTCCCCCGGGACCTTGTTTGCCAGGAAGAATACTGGGTGGGAAAATATCAGCAGCTGGCATGATAATGAGTCCACTTCACTGCAAATGAGTTCATTATTATTCCATTCCTGCAGTTTTGTAATTCACAGTTGCATGTCATTTAAACATAAATAAAAAATAGGTATTATATATAAGTAAACTCTAGAAATCTACAAGAACAACATTTACAAACATAAGGTATAAACTAGGAAACATATGAAAATAAAGCTAAATTATAAAAGAATAATACAGAACTTATAATCAAAACAGCCCTTTTTGCTAAAAAACAAAGAATAAATAAAACTCCAAATCTGTATGAATTTGCACTTCCCATAATTGGAATTCAACTTCATTTTGACATTACATCAACTACAGGTGGAAAGGTAATATACTTTATTTTTTAACTGCAAGTGATATCTTAGAAATTATTATTAATTTGCTATGAAAGAATATGAAAGAAAGTTTTATGCTAGCACAAAATGAACAATGAGTCCACTTAATAATTAGTTAAGGTTAATACATTAAAAAGAAACTAAATTGGTAGGCTTTCATGTTTCTTCAATCTATGTAAAGTCAATTTATTGTTACTGACACAAGCTGCTATTATGTGGCATGTTAAACTCTTTCATTCCTCAGAATTCTCTCTGAAACAAATTTGCCACCTACACTGTATAAAATATCTTTGAATACATTAAAAAGATGATTTTAGCAAAATATTTCCACCCTTATATTTTGTATGAACCTTACATAATGTTGTTTTGGTTTTTTCCGAGTCCTTTTTCTCACTAGATAATAGTGTTCCATAATATAAAAGAAAATAAGATCTTAACATGAAATCAAGAGTTACAAAATCTTTTCTATCTTTAGATAAATATAAAGGCCAATATTTTGAAAGATTGTTGACACATCTTGACTTTTGTGCATCACAGACTAAAATTTGGAAACACAGAATTTAAAAAAGGACTTGAATTAAATGATCCTGGTACTTGGCAATACACAACTCCTTTGGGAAAAGACAATGAAAAAGTAAATATCAAAACATTCATGCCTGGTAGATGTGAAAATTCAGATCATGTAGACACAAGCTAAACAGATTCAAAATGACTTCAATGTAAGACCTAAAAAATAAATATTCTACATTATAGGTAGCATTTAAATTCTGTTCTGGATGACATATAAAATATATAAAAGAAAAGCAATTATACAGCTGAATGAGAATCAGTTTAAGGTAAATCAGAATATGAGAAACATAATTTAAGGCATTATAACTAACAAATTGCTAACAGTTTAGCTAGTTAATATCTTACTTAAAAATGGAAGACGAGGTATTTGTTCTTCTTATCTGTAGGGTTGTTTATTGTAGAAACATACATTTGTAAAATAAATACACTTTTTAACAATTAATTTATTAAATACATGCAATCATTTAGAAAATTTAGACATGCTCAAAGTAGTATAAACTTCATGCTAACACCAAATAAGGTGTGAGAAAGTTAGGAAATATAATTGAAATAATATTAGGCAAAACAGATTTATGAGAAAATATTGAAATAAACATGCTTAAAACAATATGCAAAGATTAACCAGTAATTGTCAACAGTGTATAAATACTTAAAGAATAAAAGGAAAGACAAAGATTAACTATCTAGCGTAAGATGGCTAAGAGAAGACCGAAAAGTTTTAGAAAATAAAAAATGCATCACATATATACATGCATAAATATTTCAAATAATGAAATTAGTCTTCTTTTATAATAATTTAAAATTATTACTAATATAAAGTGACTTTCCAAAGCAGGAGGAGAAAACATTGCTTTAATTTCACGGAGCAACATGGAGCAAAGGTAAAAGAATTAGCTGTCTGCTTGCTCTTAATGAATGATAACATTTTGAAGGACTAGACATCAGATGTTTTCACTCTGGCCTCAGAATTATGATTGTAATTGTGATTTGTACATTTGGTATATCATCACCCTTTCTTGGATTTGCTCCATGTACTAATTTAAAAATACCTTGACATGATTTTTATCTAGACTGCAATACCAATAAAAAGACCTGCTGGAAATGACTAACTTTATCATGGAGCCTATAGAATAATTACATATATATATATAAAATTATATGAAAACTATACATATAGTATACTATATATACATATATGTATATAGTATACATAGTATACTACATATAAACTACATAGTACATAGTATACATATATATAGTATTCAAATGAATCACATCTATCGACACCTGAGAATTCATGGACTCTTTACTGAGGACTGAAATAAGGGAAAGTCTTTGATAGTTCTCTTCTGTGATTTCTTTTTTTTTATTATTTTCTTTTACAAATTCTGCCTTAGTTCTCTTCTTAATTATCTTCTTCTATGACTTCTGTTTTTTTAAATTATTTTACAAACTAGGCTGCTTAACAATAATTATAGAGATTTTTATTTTCGTTTTAAGACTAAGCAAGTCCCTTAGAAAGAGACTAAACAGCTGTTGCCTGATTCAGTACATTGTGGACACTGTCTGCCCTGTAACTCCCCAGGCATACTGGCATATCTCTGCATAGTGCTGCCACTCTGTACTGTCTCTCTGGGGGTGGACTCGACTCCATTAGCGGGTCCTTTGGCATGTTGCTGCGACTCAAAAAATCCTGGTACAAAACAATACTTGCAGAGTGTGCCTGAACAGAAAAAAATGTATATTCTCTTTAGAAAAAAGTCGCATATGCCTTGATGCATTCTGGGTAACACTGGACATTTTCCTACCTTGCTAGGCAGCCTGGTATTTTATGGCTGATTAGCTATTCACTCTATTGTAAATTGCAATTCTTCTCTAAAATGAAAATATCTTTCCTTTCTAACCAGTTTTGTAATGCATGGACTGTAAACTTTTGAACTATATATCATCTAGTCTATGATCAATTTATATGAAATGAATTGTAGTGAAGTCTGGTAGCACTGGAAATTAGAAAACATGATTCTCCATGCAAACATTTAAATTTATCTTATATACTGAAGCACACCATATGTTATTAACATACTTTGAATATCCCCATAGATTTTTTTGCTGCCATTAGTGCTTTTCATCCAAATGACATTCTTAGACATAGAAAAGCAAAAAACAAAATAAAATAAAATGAGAAAAAAAACCTTTAATACATAGGAAGGACATTGAAGTCGCAAGTTACATCTGCCAAGCGTCACTTTATCAGTCAACAAAAACATATTGAGCAAGTGTGTGAGCAAGTTGGAAGCGAGATTCACAAGGGTACAAAATTGTTTCCTCCAACTGTTTTTTGGACTCAGGAGAGTAAATAGTTAGCCAACTCCTTCCAAACTTCAGGAGAGTAGCATTTGTTTCATGCAATTGTTTCCCCTCAAAAAGCACTTAATGCTGAGAAAAACAACGCCTCATAGCTCTAAAAACTGTGTTTTCTTGTTCCATAGCTATATCTGTACCAAATCTATACACATATACACATGCATACTAGAGTTTTGTGATCTTGGTCTTCATTATTTTCTGGGTTTGTATTCTTCCATCCTTATATTAATACTTACATCCAAATTTCATTTATTCATTAGCTTTAAAATGCATAAATCATGAGGGCCTCAGTTTCCCTCCACCATAACTGTAAAACTTCAGCTTTCAAATGCAATCCCCCTATTCACAGATTCAGAATCTTCCTGAGTTATTTTTAAATTCCATAGAAATATTATTGCATGTGCTCAGGAGCGATACAATTGTATGTCCATTGGCTCCAGCCTTTGCTTAGAAATCCATTAACAGCAGGCCATGGGAAGAAGTCATCAGACCATTGCTATCCAAGGACATTTGTTCAGCACCTCTGCTGCGAACGAGCTCATCTATAACGTGTGTGCTGAGAACCAGTGTGGAAGTTGCACGGAACGTAGTTCTCAGTGTCAGTCTGCATCCCCTGTGTTAGGTTGGCCCCAAGGCATTAGAGGATTGGAGTGACAACAACTTTATAAAAACAACAACAAGAAAAAATTCCTACCACTTCACCTAGACCTCTCTGCAGGAGTCATTCTGCATGGTCTCTGAAACAGGTGAATCCGGCCTCCATCCTATCACCCCATTCCCTCTCTGTATCATTTTCCCAGATGCCTCTGAACACAATCATCTCAGAGCCTCCACTCCATGAAGAATACTTGAACATGTATGGTTATGCAATTAGGAGGAAGAATATTGTTGCTACCGCCTGCTTCTTGAATTGCTTAGACATTGGGAGGGACATCTCTACACTGACTTTTGAGTACATAATATTTGATGCATAGATACTATTGTCACTAAATAATGTGTTTATGGTGTGGAAGGAATTCTACATTATGGGTACACTTAAGTGATGAAATAAATGATTCATGACTCAGTTTGGATTTGCTTTCTTAGTTCAGGGGTATTTGGAAACTTTTTTTCAAATAACTGGGACACAATACTCAATTAAATTGTGAAATTGGGACTGGAGCATAGAATAAGCAGTACAGTTATGTGATGGATGTGACACTTTGGAGAAAGGTAGAGAAAGTTTTTTTCACATTCAGCTGTATATGAGATTGAGAGTTAACTCAAAAATAAACTCCTAAATTTAGAAATCATCTGCTAAAATAAAGATAAATTTATGGGATGCTGAAAATCATCTCAAAGAACATAACTACTTATGGAGTAAAAAAGATACCGAAATATAGCATTTTACATGCAAGAAGTGAAAATGTCTATATTTTATAGTATCTATGTTTGCAATTAACTATAAATCCATATAAATTAAAAATGTTCTTTATGTACATTGTTGTCCAGAGAGAAGAGAAAAAATAATGTTCCCAAACCTATGAGCATATTAATTCCATTGTGTTAAACAATGAACTTTTATTGATGTAAAGTTAAATAAGATATTTTATCCATCAAGTTATTAGTATAATTTTTCTCTTTGTGAATAAAATGCATTGTTTCTCTGTTTTGTTTATAACTTAGAGTGTTTTGATAATAAATACTTTAACTTGCAGAACTATAGCAAATTGAAGGAATCAGAAATACCACCATCATAACATAAATTTTCTGACGAATAGGTAGCCATCCAAAAATAATATTCACACATGGTAATAGAATTTAAACTAAGTTAGTAAAGTGACTTATAAATACATTCAGAAGCCAGAAAGCTATAAACACAATGTTTTAAATCTAGCAATGAGTTTAAATCTCACAACAAAAACTGACAACCAAAAAAATAATAAATTGAAACTTTCTGTACACAATGTACTATTCAACCGAGAAAATTTAGACACCAGTCTTATTAATAAGAGCAAGAAAATAATAAAATACTTAGGAATAAACCGAATATGTGGAAAACTTGGACACTAAAAATTGTAAACCATTGAAGAAGGAAATTAAAGAAAACACTGATAAATTAAACACAGAAAAGGAAAAAAAAATCTTCACAAATTGGAAAATTAATGTTGTTAAAATGTTTATGCTATCCAAAGTGATGTACAGAGTAATTGTAATTCCTAAAAATCCCAATGGCATTTAAAAATTCTAAAATGTATTTGAAGTGATAAAAACCCCAAATAAAGATGGAGGCATCACATTTCTTGATTTCAAACTATATTACAAAGTCATAGTAATCAAAACAATATAGTGCTGACATAAAAACAGACATATAAATACATGGAATGGGATAGAGAAAACAGAATATATCCAAGCATATTTGACCAAATTTCCAAGAAGACACAACAAAAAACAGTTGTCAATAAGAAGTGCTGAAAAAACTGGATATCCACATACAGAAGAACGAAATTGAACCGTTACCTCACACCATGTACATAAATCAACTTAAAATGTATTACACACTTACACGTAACACCCAAAACTGTAAAAATCCTAGAAAATAACATTGGGAAAGAGTTTCTCAACATGGGTCGGGGAATACTTTTCTGGGTATTTCACCAAAAGCACAAATAGTGATTAAATCCAACTCAAGAACTCTGCACAGCAAAATAAACAATCAGGAGTTAAAAAACAAAAACAAAACTTACATCCTGGGAGAAAATGCATATTTGCAAACCATGTATTTGATAAGGAGTTAATATCCAAGTTAGACAAGACTCGTGCAACTCCATAGCAAACAAACTGATACCGAGTTTTCAGGTCAGTCTGGGCTTGGAGAGTGTCAGCTTCAATGGGTCAGCCAGCCGAGCCCCAGAGAGGTTCAACTTGAGGGACTGGTAAACCTAGCTCCACAAGTGATGGCTCCAATGGGTTGGCAGCCAAACCCTGAGAGTGTAGCTGATTCGGTGGGCTGATAAGCCTAGCCCCTGGAGTGTCTCAGCTTTGGAGTCTCGCCTTCTGCCTTCTTTCCGCAGCTCTCCCAGTTCTGTTGGCTCAGTTATCTAGCAAGCCAGCCATCAGGGTGCACACCTCTTTGGTTCTGATGATCTTCTGCAGCTTTTCAGTCTGGGTTCTTGTCTCAGGCCCAACAGGAATGAGGGATACCATGGCTGAAAAGTGAGAAAGTAGAATTTACTGAGAGGACAGAAAAGCTCCCACAGTGGGAGGGGACCCAAGGGGGTTGCAGATTTGGAGAGGAAACCTGGTGCTTATATAGCCCTAAGACTGAGCTGATTGGCTAGCACTAGTTGTGAACTGATTGGTCAGCACTAGCTGTTCTGATTAGTCCTTACTAAGGACCAATCGGCAGGAGAGAGGGGTCTAATAGTGAACCGATTGGTTGTTTTTCCATGACAGCAGTGAGTACTTAAGCTCTAACTTGCGAGGGTAGCAGGAAGCTTGTTAGTCAACGTGAGTGCGTCAGTCCAGAGCCTGCTGGAAGTTCGTTACGTTGTTACGGGAGGACCTGCCCTGTCTGCCTAGCCTTTCTTTAGCTATGGCCTCTCTCATAATCACCCCCCAAAAAGGCCCAATTAAAAATGGGCAATAAACCTGTATAGATATTTTTCAAAAGAAGACTTACAGATGAGCAAAGAGTTGTTCAACATCAATAACCATCAGAGAAATGTAAATCAAAACCACAATGAAATATCACCTCACGTCTGTTTAAAATGATTATTATCAGAAAAACTACAAAGCACAAGTGTTGACGAGAATGTGGGAAAAGAGAATACTTGTATACCATTGGTGGCAATGTAATTTGTTACAGTCATTATGGAAAACAGTCTAAAAGTTTCTCATAAAATTAAAGATAAAACTACCATTAATAATCCAACAATCACACTTCTGTGTATATAGTCAAAGGACAAGAAATCAGTATATTGAAGAGATGCCGGCTCTCCCATGTTCACTACAGCATTATTCACAGTAGCCAAAACACAAAATCAATCTATGAGTCCATGGCCAAATGAATGAATAAAGATTATGTCATGTATATAAATAATGGAAAACAATTTAGCCTAAAACAACAAGGAAATGCTGTCATTTGCAACATTGTGCATAAACCTGAAGAATATTATGTCAAGCAAAATCAGCCAGAAACAGCAAGACAAATACGATTTTACTTATATGTAGAAGTTAAAATAATAAAAGTCATTAAAACAGAAAATAGAATGATGGTTATCAAGGTCTGGGGTAGGGGGAAATGGGAAGAAGTTGGTCCAAGAATATAGTTTCAGTTATGCAAAATTAATATGGTCTAGAGAGCTATGCACATCCATGTAACACAGTTAACAATTTTGTATCCTATACCTGAAATTTACTAAACCAGCCAGCCCTAACCCTAACCCTAACATTGTGTTCTCATCACACACACACAAAAATAATTAAAGAAAAAAAAATAAAATAGTGACCATATTAGGTAATGGCTATTCTAACTAGATTGATTTTGGCAATATTTCAAATGTATATAATTGTTAAATCATCAAATTATATACCTAAAATATATACAATTTCTAATTGTCAAAGTATACTTCAATATATGTGGGGAAAAGGAGAATATAGTGAATAAGTAATAAACAAATAGTAAATAAGGTTTTAAAAAGAGAGAGAATGAAATTAATAGCGTAAAATGGAAAGGTGTTGTGGAAACTTCTACCAGGCAGCTCAGGTCTGTACTTACCTATAGGTGTTTGGAGCATCACTGGGCTCTACCTTTTTCTGAGTCTTTTATGTCTAGCCTCCATGGAGAATACTCTTTATGACCATCTTCCTTTTCTTTACTGATATGGTCATCAGCAGTGTTGTCTTAAACCTGTGCAAAGTTTTGATTTTTTTTTTTTTTTTTACTATCTTTAGTCGTTGTATAAACTCTGACAATCTCAAGTGCCACAGTTTAAAAATGCTGCTCTTTCAAACACCAGGAATTTTTTCTAGACACTCATGGTCTTTTCTGTCCCCAGGTCTTACAGGGAATCTGTCAAAATTCCCTCTACTTCCCGGTAATGATGTTCATCAATTGGGAACTCCTACCTTGACTTTCAGTGTCATCCTCTGCAACTGTATTTTATATGTATTCAGAATTTCTTTGAATGACCAATCTTGGAATTCTTACTGAAAAGTTCTGAGGTTGTGTCAATTTTTATCTAATTTATCAAATTATTATATCTAATTTGCCAAATAGCTTTAGCGTACTCACTGGCCTCCTGCACATTATTTGTGCATTCAATTAATAAAACTTCATTGTAGACCAATCTGTATATTTTGAGTATCTAGAGAAAGATAAGTACCTAGTTGTTTTCAAATAAAAACTCAACTGAAACTATCATAAGCAAAAAGGAAAATGTATTGATTAACAAACCTATTTTTTAAAAGACAGGGAATTACATGCCCAAGAAAAATTCTAACCAGTGTACCTGACTGCCCCAATGTATTTTCTGTCCCTGTTTCTATCTACTTGTCAATTTTATTATCAGTTACGGGAAGAAAATTTCCCCTCATAAACTAGCTGATCTATGGTTTAGAACAGGCTTATTCTTTCATCCCAGCAGAATCACGGCCACCAACAAAATATGTTCTGCCGTTTGACAGAATGTTGAAGAGCTATCCATTAGCTCTAATTCATTTATAGGTGTGTCCAGGTTTTCTACTTTCTTACTGATCATCTGCCTATTTATTTTATTTATAATGGAAAGTAGGGTATTAATATTGTTGAATTTCTCTCTTTCTTTCCTTTTTTCTTTACTATATTCAGTTTTCATTTCATGTGTTTTAGAGTAATGTTTTTAGTAGCTTATTTGTTTATAATGATTGTCTTTCTCATGTGTTGATTCTTTTATCATAACAAAACTTTTCTCTTTATCTCTAGTCATAGTTTTTATTTAATGTCTATTTTATTTTATGTTTGCATACTTTCAACCTATTTGTATCTTTGAATTTTAGTGTGCCTTGTCTAGACAAATACATAAACGTCCTCTTGCTTTTGTTATCAGTCCAACAATTACTGTCATTGACGTGACTGACTCATGCTTAATACTAGTATAATATAGCTGGATTTATGATTATCCTCTTACTTTTTCTTCTCTACATGTTCATACATTTTTTGTTCCCCTGTCCTTCCTTTGCTGTATTCTTTTGCATTAAATGAACATTTTGTAAGGTAAGATTTATTTCTTTAATATTTTTTAGATATGTTTTCCCAGTTATTTTTTAGTAGTTACTATAGGCTTTGCCATATATAATTATCAGAGTTTATTTCAGATTTATACTGCCTTATATCTTATATAGTTCTTAAATAGCCGTATTCTTCTTTTTTATGTGCTAATATTATTATTAATATTATTTCTATGCAGGTTATAAACATAATACAGTGTTATAATTATTACTTCATATAATTTATGCCTTCTAAATAAGGCTGAGAATATAAAGTATATATCTATAAAGTCTGTTATGGTAACTTCTAATTTTTAATTTTTTTTTATTTTAAAGATGTTAGTTGTGATCAGGTTAGGTAGATTACAGTCCTATGCTGTTTTCATTGCTATATCTTTAAAAATTGAAATAAAGATTTGTAATGACTCCAGCTTTGTTCTTTTTGCTCAAAATTGATTTCAGTATTTGGGGTCTTTTGTAATATGAATTTTAGGATTAATGTTTCTATTTCCATGAAAAATGTCAGTACATTTTTTGACAGGAGTTGCATTTAATTTGCAGATCACTTTGAACAGTATATACATTTTAACAATATTGATGCTTCCAACTCATGAACATGTGATATATTTTGTCTGTGTTCCCTTTAATTTCTTTTATCAATTTTTTAGTAGTTCTCAATGTACAGAACTTTCTTTTTTGATTAAAATTATTCCTATTTTATTATTTTTGGTGCTGTTGTAAATGAGATTTTTGAGGGGGTTCACAGAAAGCAAATATATGCATTATAGGAGTCCCAGATACAGCAGAGAAATTTAAAGGAGAAAAATGTCTATTTAAAGAAATAATAACGAAAAATTCCTCATATCTGAAGAGGGAATTAAGAAAAGTTACCTTATTACATATAAGAGAATGCTCATAGCCGGGGCCGGTGGCTCAGCCTGTAATCCCGTGCCTTGGGAGGCTGAGGTGAGTGGATTGCCTGAACCCGCGGGTTCGAGACCCGCCTGGGCAAGCGAGACCTCATCTCTACAATAAATCAAAAAATCAGCCGGGCGTGGTAGCGCGCGCCTGTAGTTCCAGCTACTCGGAAGGCGGAGGCGGAAGGATCGCTGGAGCCCAGAGGGTCGAGGCTGCGGTGGCCGGGAGCGGCTACTGCACTCCAGTCTGGGCAACAGAGTGAGACTCCAACTCAAAAAAAAAAAAAAGAAAGATGTAATTGTCATAACTTATTAAGCTAGTATTACTGATCTTCTCTGAGATCATTGCAGTCAGTATACTTGTGTTATAAATTGAAAGCCTAGGCCCAGGGATATGGTGATGGGCAAAAAAAAAAAAAATTAAGTAGAAAAAAATGCAAATATTCAAAGCTGTCTGAAGTCTCTTGAATGATATAGAAATCTACTGTTTTACTTGGTGAACAGCGAACATTTGAACATTAGGGTTTTAGATTTCACCAGCTTTTAGGCCACAGAGCGACAGAAAGACTGGGGAATAAACACAAGAGACTGATTTATTTTTGTACAATAAAAGCCTTAGAGCTTTGGGTTAATTCTTTTCTATCTGGAAGTTTCAATAAGTAAAAAAAAAACCAAAGCTTACATTCAAAAGTCTCTATTGTTTACTGACTTGGGGTAGAAAGCCGAGGTCAGGAAAGCATATGCCGAATCTCACCTGCACTCCCTATGCCTTTGGGTAAACTCCTCTCCTCACAGGGTTACTGAAATTTGTTAACATTTCTAGCCTGCCAGGCAGTGACCTTCCTGACCTGTGAGGCTGTTAATGTCAGTCAGGCACCAGGTCAAGTTTCCTGGTTGGACTGTGTAAACATTGGTTCCATAAGTAAAGTCAGCCTTAGTTCCTTAAGAGCACTTGGTCCTACCTGACTCAGTAAGCATTGTTCTCCAATATGACAGTCCCAGTGAGGCCTTGGTTGCACAGCCAAGTTTTAACTATATCCTGATGAATAGATGGAGCCCGTGGACCTATGCAGATAACCATCCTGTCATGTAAAGTAAGGAGAACGGGGGGTTGGTGAGATATTTAAGGTTTTATTTTGCTTACAGAAGGACAGTTTATTAAATTTTTGTAGTCTATAGAAAGGACTTCCTTATAGATCTGAAAAAAACAGTGTTTCAAAGAACAGAAATAAAATAGACATCTATGTTCCTGCTGCCAATCCTAACTCATTAATTCTTGAAACCCACTGCAATCTGAGACTGTAAAAGTCCTGATTCAGTCCACTGCTCTAGTCTGGAAGTTGTGTAAGTGACATCAGCTCCAACGCCTCTGTCAAAAAGTCTAGCGTCTGTTAGGAGGTACCTGATCGAGTCCTTCTCCTGAGACTGTTCCTTTTTGGATGTCCACTGGGCCTGTGATGCATAGCAAACCTCCAGGCAGGCCTCAGAGTAAAACCAAACTGCATGCTTGTGACAGAGACTTAGTGACCATGGCTAATTCAAAGCTGATACATTTCAAACAAGAAAAGTTTGGCAACAATTCATAATGTGGACTATGGTAAAATAATGTTCTGGGAACTAGGGCAATAACAAATCTCCAGAAACTTATGGTCCCCTCTTACTGTGGGAGCCTTTCTGTCCTCTCAATAAATCCTACTTAAAAAAAAATAATAATAACTTTCTGGAATGTTTATATTCATATCATTTTAACTGTCCATATTCAACCCAGGTCAGGTGAGTGTCTATTCTGTATTGAAGACTCTTTTAATGGAACTTTCAGCAGTAACAAAATAAACAAACGTCTTTATTTCTACTAGCCATCTTTCTATGTCTGTACATCGGCCATACTTGAGATACCAAATATGATTTTAAGATTCATCTTTGGTGTAGGACTGAGAGACCTTTTGTGCTCTTATTTGTTTGTCCTTGAAACAAATGGCTTTTAATATGTAACTCCAATATAGCACCCACTCTTCAAAGTCTTTTTAGCTCAATATTGTATATAAATCCAGCATGTCTCTGCTAACTTTAAAATCGGTAATCTCCTAAGGACTCTATAATATCTGATTTTTGGAGGTGTGGAATTTAATATATTCCCCATGAACTTTAATGACTTTAAATATACTTTTTTCCATTTTCTGGTCGTGTCACCGTCCAGCTTAAGAGCCTTCACTGACTGTTTGCTC
Organism: Tarsius wallacei; assembly: GCA_963574415.1. NCBI lineage: Eukaryota > Metazoa > Chordata > Mammalia > Primates > Tarsiidae > Tarsius > Tarsius wallacei. Next base: position 15,831 of record CAUYQG010089319.1, read on the forward strand.
TCCAGCTGACCCGTGTGCCTCCATGAATGGTCTCCTTTGGGTCTCCGCTCGACCTCTCAGCCCCAGCCAAGCAAGTCGTCTTTCAGCTGATGAACCAGCCTTCTTTCCCTCTGACCCTGTAGCTTTGGCTGTGCTCCAGAATCATTCACTCAGACACTGCCTCCCACACCTGCCCATATCCCTTTTCTTCAAGTCTCGCTTCCTTAGGAAAACCTTTCCCAATGCTCACACCAGGTTAGTTTTCCCTGTTGTACATTTGTATCCATTCTCTACTTACCTTTGTGACATTTAACAAAATTATATTTGAGTAACTAAGAAATGCGTGACTAGTTTGATAGGAGTCATTGTGTGTGGGGGACCAGCCCCCACGGAGAGATTAGGGTCCCTGAGCGGTGTGGCGGCGTCGGCGATTGTTCCTGGAGAACAAAGAAACTGGGCTCCTGTCTAGTGCAGGAGCCGATCCTGTCTAATGCAGGAGTCGACACTCTGGAAACTGGACTCTTGTCTAGTGCAAGAGCCGATACG
>CAUYQG010089320.1:0-16502 GCA_963574415.1 Tarsius wallacei
TACAGACAGAAAGTAGGTTAGTGGTTGCTTAGGGCTAAGGGCTAAGAAGGGCAGGTGAGGAGGGGAAAGGGAGAGCTAATGGGTTCAGGGTCAGAGGACTAAAGTGTTCAAAAATTACATTTTAGGTGCATTGGAGAGTGCAAGACAGAGTTGTCTGCATAATTGTAACAGGCTTATACATCCTCTCTGTATATTTATTCCTATAGAGAGGGAGCCAAGCCTCTTTAGTCAAGGTTAGCTCAGAAGCTGCGAAATTGTAGCTTCGCTGTTTGTAGAAAAATGTTTTAGTTTTTACGAGCAGTGTTAAAAGAACGATGAAAAGTATAATGAAGTATAGTGAAAAGTATAATGAAGAGGTGTGTGATATAGACTTTTCAGAGTCTTGGAAGGATAGATTAAAAAATGACTATAATTAGCTGGGCATGGAGGCGTGTGCTTGTAGTCCTGACTACTTGGGAAGCTGAGGGTGGAAGATAGCCTGAGCCCATGAGGTTGAGGCTTCAGAGAGCCATGATCATGCTACTGTACTCCAGCTTGGATGACAGAGTGAGGCCCTGACTAAAAAAAAAAAAAAAGGCTATAATTTTTTTTTTTTTTAGTTGGAGTCTCACTCTGTTGCCTAGGCTGGAGTGCAGTGACATGCTCAAGGCCATTGCAGCCTCGACCTACTAGACTCAGGCGATCCTTTCACCTCAGCCTTCAAGTAGCTGGAATTACAGGCATGTGCCACCATGCCTAGCTAATTTTTTGATTTATCGTAGAGATTAAGTCTTGCCAAGTTGCCCAGGCTTGACTCAGGCAATCCTCTCACCTCAGCCTCCCAAAGTGCTGAGATTACAGGCATGAACCACTGCTTCTAGCCATATAAAATCTTTTTTGATAGGAAGAGTCCGTTTTCCTTCACCTTGAATGTAGGCCGTTCTTGGCAACTTACGTGACCAATAGTTATAGCACAAGCGATGTTCTGGAACTTCTGAGTCTAAGTCGTAAGAATTAAAAAGCCTTCTGGCTTCCAACAGGCCTTGTAGAATATACATTCTTGGAGCTCCGAGTCACCACGTAATTAAGTCCAACTACCACACGGCCCTGAAAACTACATGGAGAGGGGAGAACAAGAGAAGAACCAGCTCAGCCTAGCCTACCAGCTTTCCCTGCCAATGGCTCATAAGGAAGCCATCTTGGACCCTCTGGACCCGCCCAGTAATCACCCGAATATTTCCAGGAGGCTCTGGTGGTGCCTCATGGGAGAGAACTGTGTTCTGCCTGACTTCCTGACATAGAATTGTGAGATATAAAATGGTGGTTGTTTGAAGCCACTATATTTTGAAGTAGTTATGCAGTCAGTTAGTTGGAACACCTGGAAATACAATGCTTGTGGCCGAATTTTTTTTTTTTATACCAGTTTGATGCACTTAGAAACAAAATTAGGAGGTATATGGTTTTTACTGCACTAATGACTATAAAAGTATGTTAGCCTAAAAAAGAAGTAATCAAGAAAATAATTTATTTTTTTCTAGTTGACTTCTCAAAAATGGTGGCATACTCAAGAGCTCCCTTTGAAGTGGTTTCTTAATTATATCCTCTGTTTTTGATTTTTCCATCAAAATAGTCTTCCTGGTAAGGTTGGAAAATTGGATAAGCTGTGACCCATTCAAACTCTTTCACCTCTTTTTCCACTTGAGATTTCAGGAAAGATGGAACCTGGCTAGATAATTTCTGAGCATGTCTTTGCTCTGTGAGTTTTCTCCCTTGAATCATTTGATCTTGATGTCCTGTCATCTGTTCCTTCGCCCATGCCAACTTGTGCTTTTTTGTTACAGTTTTGTGTGTTTTCTGGATATTTTCATTCTTTTCATCCTTTTGCAGTATTAATCTTTTAGGGAAAAGCATTTCACTTAGAATTCTTTGAGGGGCTAGTTGATACTTGTGGTTTCTGAGGTCTCTGGCTCGTTCGACTTGTATGTGTTTCTCTAGGATTCAGTTCCCTCTCAGGCACTAGATAGTCTCACTTTTTAGCACCTTCTGTTTTTTCACTTTGTGATTGTTTTTCCTCTTCTTCTATTTTAATTTCCCATTTGGGAGCCATGTTGTATGTCCATGCTTCTTCCATCATTTCTTTATACTGTTGATAGCAGTATGCCTCTGCTTTAGCAAACTGGAAGTCAAAAGACATGGCCTTAAGTTTATGAAGTGTTTTATCCTCCTGCTGAAACTTTTGGACTAACAGTTTCCTCACTCATGAAGAATAGACACCACCTAAATGCTTATGAAAGGTAAGTATTAGAAGTTTTTAAGTTGGAGTCCTTTATTCTAGTTCCATCATGCAGGTCACAAGTGGGGGTATCAGCCTTGTCTGGCACGCCTACACCTTGTCTTAGTGAGGGACTCTTAACCCTCTTCCATGTCTTCCTCTTCAAACCTCTCACACTCTCCTCCCGCAGTGTTCCTCCTAGGTGGAAACTCTGCCTTATAATTCCTTGAAGAACAGAGAGAATCACTCTGGAGGACCCTCTTCTTCCCCCTGCCAGAACCGCCCCTTGGCCTCTCTCCAGACTCTGCCTTCCTGCCTTTACAGAGAAAACATTGCCCCTTTCCTATCCACTTATGGTTGTTAAACTTCAATACTTTCAATTTTACAATGATCAGATTCCCTTTCCTCAAAACATTCCCTTGGCTGGATCATTCCCATCAACATAAAAATATGCTTGAGTATAAGTCGTTTTTAGACAAAAAAGGAGAACTCTTCCTTTACTACACATGCTTCTCTAGCTTTTACCCCATTTTTGCTTCCTGTCACAGTGTCACTTGAGTAGTTGCCTATGATCCCTCTCCACTTTCCCACCTCCCACTTTTCCCTCGCCCCACTTCAGTTAGATTATTCTCCACCACCTCTCTGACATTATTCTCATCTAGGTCACCAACGGTCTCCACATGGAAAATTCTGTGGGCTGATGTCTGCTCCTGTCATATTTGACCTCTCAGCAGCATTTAACAGAAGTGACATTCTCTCCTTGGAACATTTTCTTCAGGCTTCCACCAAGGGCACGTAACTGAGGTTATCTTGGACCTCCCAGACTATCCCAATCAGTTGCTGAATACTCCCAAGTGACTGGAGATCCCATTTCTCTTCCTACTTCATAGCCACTTCTCCGCTTTCTTTGCTGGTTCTGTCTTTCAATTGCAACGCAGGACAGCATGGCAGATAAAATAGTTACTTTACAGTGCGATCACATTTAGGCCTCCTTGGACATCTGTAGTCTCCATCTTTCAACAAGGTGACTGCCATGTGTCAGGCACTGTTCCAGAGAGGGAATCAGGGATGAGTGAGACACAAGGCCCCCTGGGCTCTCAACCTCAGATCTAGACATTGTCCACTTAACATCGCCCTTTGCCTCTTTCTCCAAAGTTTTCCTCACTTTTCCCCTGCTCAATCCTGGCACTTCTAACTTCAAATTACCCTTCATCTTCATGTTTCACTTCAACCCTCCTGCCCCACCCTAGGGTACTAGCCTGATTTCCATGAGTTTACACTTCTCTCCCTCTGTCCCCTATGCCCACCAGACCATTCGCTGCAGCCAGAGTTATTGTTTTGTTACACAAAACTAAGCATGTCACTTTCCTGCCTAAAACCTGGGGTAGAGCCCTATTGCTTTTAGGAGAAAATCCCAAACTCCAGTATGGCATCCATAATCTGGCCTCTGATTACCTCTCCAAACAACATTCCTAGCTCACTACTTGCTCACTCCGCTCCAGTCACATGGACTTTTAAAGTGCCTCAAAAACTGTATTCTCCTTGAATAGAATTTTCATATGCTTTTCCATGTCTGTTCCTTCCAGACATACATGTCAGCATCTCTGACTATACCACTGTTTGACTTCAGCCCCAATGTCCTTCCTTCAGACCTTCTGCAGACTTTCACATAAAACCCTATCCTTTCATGATATCTCTCACATTTATGACAACCGTTTGTCTACTATGAGGGCACTAGAGTTGGTATTCTGTTCAGTGTTGTCTGGTCAGCACCACTGGTGCTCACTGAACCAAATGCTGCGCTAAACAGGCAAAGCACTTTCCCTTGAAACATGGGCCCTTTCTAAAATGCAGTATGCTTTTAATGAACATATTATTGGCTCCAAAGTTCATGGTAAATGTATTTCCTCACCTTAATCTTCTTTTCTAGTGGGGAATAGGAACCTACTGCAATCCAAGGATCTTGAGTATTGTTAGCCCAGGCCAATCTAGAAGATCAAAAGCACCTTTATTTTAACATGGGAAAGGAAAGACTGAGTTGCTATTTCAAATACCAGACTACTGTGTTTGTATGTTATTGGTAGGACAAAGAATTTAGCTTTGTTAAGAAAAGTTTTCAGAGTTGGTAAATTCGTTTTAATTGCAGTTATGGGTAAAGTTATTAGCAATAAATATAATTTATAAGCTGTCGTTAATTTCCAACAATAGCTTTCTATAACATGTTTCATGATTCTGGTCAAAGATTTCCATTTAAATAGATAATAAAACAATTAGATAAGAATTTTTTTTTAATTTGATGCAGGAAAATATAGCAAAGAAGTCTGTCACTTAAGGCAGAGCACAGTCACATTTAGGTATTCTGGAGACCTCTTATTTCTTAAGCCAATTAGTTAGCAAGTAGGTTCTATGTCTAGCAACATGAGTTATAAATACTTCAGTTTCTTTGGCTTAGCAAAAAAAGAAATATTTTATTAGAACTGGAGAAAACAAAAGAATGTCTTTTTTTTTTTTTTTTTTTTTGAGTTGGAGTCTCACTGTGTCACCCAGACTGGAGTGCAGTGGCCGCTCCCAGCCACCACAGCCTCCATTTGCTGGGCTCCGGCGATCCTTCCGCCTCAGCCTTCCAACTAGCTGGAACTACAGGCGCGTGCTACCACACCCGGCTAATTTTTTGATTTATCGTAGAGATGAGGTCTCGCCAAGTTGCCCAGGCGGGTCTCGAACCCCTGGGCTCAGGCAGTCCACTCACTTCAGCCTCCCAAGGCGCAGGATTACAGGCTGAGCCACCGAGCCCGGCTAGAATGTCTTTTAAGTAAAGCTAATTTCTTAAAAATGCAAACTCATATTTCTGTTTTCATCTTTTTTCTTTCTAAGAGGTTCTTAAATTGTTTCCAGAGCAAGATTGAGTTTGCAATGTACTAGGCACTATGCTGTGAGCTTGAATGGATTATTTTACTTAATATTCCAAACAGCCTGATGAGGTAGGTCCTCATCTTCTATTTCATGGCAAAGAGACTGAGGCCATGAGAGCTTCCGTGCCTTGTCACAGACCCCACTGAGGCAGAATATGTGACTGCATGACTCCATAGCACATTATTTTCATCCTTGGGCTACACTCGTTCCCAGCTGGAGGAACACTGTCTTGCCTATACTCAAAATAGAAGGAAAATAATACAAACTATTCTTCTGCACTCGGACCCATCCATTCTGAATCTGTCACGAAAGACTCAGATCCTGCTTGCTGACCCTTTGCTAGTCCTCCATTGTACCCTCTCCTCCCAGTGCCTTGGGTCACTTCCTCATGCTGTTTCTCTTTGTTGTCTTTTGCCCCAGCCATTGTCCCATCTACCTCCCGCTTGACTGACAACATCTCTGCTCCTTATGCCCTTCCACTTAGTTTCTGCTCTCCTGTTTTCTAATCTCTCCTCTGTTCTATAAGGAACTGCTCTCTAGCCATTAGAGTTTCCAGCCCTCTTTGACTTTCTACTACCTACTGTTGATCCTTTAGGATGCCCTGGGTTGATTTCTAAGGCAACCAGAAGCAGTCACAAGCTTTTTTGTGTGTCATCGCTACCCTAGGTTGAGCCTACTGTGAGGTGATATGTGAAGACATAGTCTGGCTGGTAGGGAACGGACCTCACTCAGCATGAGCTGGGTTGAAAGGTTGCAGACAGAAAGTAGAACGGGCTGTGTTTCCTAGACATAGGCATCCCATCTCAGTGCAGTCAGAAAGCAATGAGAGCATCTTTTTGCCCCCCTTTTTGGCTTTTTTTCATATACAGTATATTCTCCATGGAAATGGAGTAGATAGAAATCCTTGGACAGAATCCTGTATACATATTCACAGCAGGTGGGGGAGGATGAGTGGACAGATGGTCGTCATGTGGTCTCATCATCATTTAGCTGGTGTGTCACAGCTAAAAACTTCTGCTCTTGAGTTTTGAATTTTAATACTTTTTTTTTTTTGAGTTGCGGTCTCACTCCGTTACCCAGGCTGGGATGCGGTGGTGTGATCACGGCTCACTACAGCCTCTGGGCTCAGCTGATCCTTTTGCCTCTGCCTCCTGAGTAGCTGGGACTACAGGTGCATGCCACCATGCCCAGCTATTTTAAAAATTTTTTTGAAGAGACAAGGTCTTGCTACATCACCTGTGCTGGTCTCAAACTCCTGCACTCAAGCACTCCTCTCACTTAAGCTTCCCAAAGTGCTGGAACTGCAGGTGTGAGCCCCTGCACCTGGCCCACTGTAATGTATTTCTAGTCATGTACGTATGGTCATAAATAATGATCACAACTGGTCATTAAAGATAGGGAAGTAAAAAATATTCCAGTGTTAAAATTCAAATTAATGAAAATGATTCTGTATATTTACTTCAAGATAATCGTTACCATGTAAGTTGCATTCATCCAAAGTGATTATGTAACTCAATAAGATGTCTCTAGTTCTTTAAAAAATATGAAAAGGGCCGGGCTCGGTGGCTCAGCCTGTAATCCCGTGCCTTGGGAGGCTGAGGTGAGTGTATTGCCTGAGCCCGCAGGTTCGAGACCCGCCTGGGCAACTTGGCGAGACCTCATCTCTACGATAAAATTAGCCGGGCATGGTAGCACGTGCCTGTAGTTCCAGCTGCTTGGAAGGCTGAGTCGGAAGGATCGCCGGAGCCCAGCAGGTGGAGGCTGCGGTGGCCAGGAGCGGCCACTGCACTCCAGTCTGGGCGACGGAGTGGGACTCCAACTCAAAAAATAAATAAATAAATAAATAGAATAAAGTAAAAGTAAAAAATTAAAAAAAAAAATTAGCCAGGCGTGGTAGCGCGCGCCTGTAGTTCCCGCTACTCTGGAGGCTGAGGCGGAGGGATCGCTGGAGCCCAGCAGGTCGACGCTGGGGTGGCCGTCAGCGTGCCACTGCACTCCAGCCTGGGCCACAGAGAAGTCTCCAACTCAAAAAAAAAAGAAATGAAAAGGAGAAAATATAGTGATTAATTACTACCTGGCTTCTTGTTAAGAACTAGATCTGAGCCGGGCTCGGTGGCTCAGCCTGTAATCCCAGAGCTTTGGGAGACCGAGGTGAGTGGATTGCCTGAGCCCGCGGGTTCGAGACCCGCCTGGGCAACTTGGCGAGACCGCATCTCTACAATAAATCAAAAATTAGTCAGGCGTGGTAGCGCGCGCCTGTAGTTCCAGCTATTTGGAAGGCTGAGGCAGAAGGATCGCCGGAGTCCAGTGAGACTCCAACTCAAAAAAAAAAAAAAAAAGAACTAGATCTGTCCCTGCCCCTCACCAAATGTGCTGTTTGCAGAGAAGTATTTGAAACTGTAGCCCAAAAATCATATTTAAAAAATAAAGTTATAAGAGTAAATATGTTTATTTTATATTTTAAAAAATAAAAGAATTTCAAACACTAGGTCCTGAACATGACTTTTGTCTATTTTCATACCAAAGCACTGAAATAAAGTTCATTCTACATTTTAGCGTTTGCTTGCTCTCCTAACCGAACATACTATTTAAAAATTGATAAAAAGTCATGTCACTCAAGATGTCAAACTCATGTGATATTAATTCAGGCAAACTTTGTATACATCTACAATCTGACTGTACTGTAAGTAAAAGAATATTCATTGACTGAGTCGGGGACGGTGTGAAGTGCTAAAAGGCAATATCTTATTTATCCTCACTTAAAGCAGAATAAAAGCTTCTTTTTTGATAAAGAAAAGTACACAGTTCTGAGTATGAGCCTCCCTTTAAGTAGGTAATCGGTTTAAATTAAAATTTATATAAAGAAAATCATGTGGACCTAAAAGTACTTTTAAGTACTGTGTTATAAATTGTTTCTCTTTCTTGATAAGAGAAACTAGACAGGGTAAAGAATATTTATAAGCCAGGGAAATAAGCAGGGAATCTTTGATATAAGTCAGTTGAAACAAATTTTAAAATTTGTTTCAACTGACTTATTTAGGCTTTGCTCTAAATAAGTGAAAGATGGCCTGAGTTGTTTTTCTGTGATAAATATAAAAGAAAATGACAGTGCTAAATATCATATACCTAAAATTTAATCCTTAAAAAACCATGAAATGTGTTTAGTTATGAGAAGTCCTGGCTCAAAAGATGATGATGGTTGCTAAATGGAAATCATTGTTAACTACTTCTCAAGTAAACTGAATTTGAAATGAACTTTATAGTATAATCACAGAGTAACTTCTGGTATTGAAAATAGCACCTTGCCTGCTGTCTCCATTTTGCAGGGGTTTAAGAACAAAGTTAAATAAAAAAGAAAAGTGTCTCCAGTAGCATCTAAACACAAAATGCTGACCCTTCAACAATCCTATAAGGTAATATGATTACTACCCCTATTTTACATATGGGGAAAGAGAGTTAAGTATCATGTTCAAGGCTATGCAGATGCTAAGTGGGAGAGTAGAACTTGAACATGGGTGTCTATAAAACAAAGCCTGTGATCTAAAGCACGTGCCATCCCACCTAAGCTTGGAATATCAAAGGAGTGGAGACAGTCCTTACCTTTGAGCTTACAATCCAACTAGAGAAGCAAGAAATATATGCAAATGCAGGGGTAATACAATTATTGTGTAATACAGGGGTAAAATAATTATTGAGAGAAAACAAAGGGCAGGAGTCTTGAATGTGAGGTGGAATGAAACAAGGAGGACTTCTTGGAAGAGGACGTGTTTCCCGAAGTGGGTTGAGAGCACAGTATCTGCAGAAAGGTGGAAGATACTCCTAAGAGACCACCACATAAGAAGAGGAACTCAATCAGAGTGGTCGTTAACCAGAGAAAGTTGTACAAGCCAGAGTACTATATATAGAGAAGCATGCTGGAGGCCAGAATATACAGTACAGTATGGGGGAGGGACACCGGAGTCAGAATGTGATGTAAAGGAATTGTGATGACGTTCCTAAACAAATAAGGAACTCTTCAATGTTAACAGGAAAGTGATGAAAAAGAAGTGATACTTGAGAAAAGATGCTGAAACTGTAGGGTCCAGAAGCAGAGACAAGTAGAGAAGTGGATTGGTGCAGTCGAGGTACAAGAACCTGGTTCTGACCAGCACTGTTCAACAGAACAGAATGTGAGTCACAGATGTAATTGAAATGTTTCTAGAAGTTATGTTTAAGAAAGCAAGAAGAAGCGATTTTAGCTTTACTGGTATACTTTAACCCAGTGTATCCAAAATAATTATCAACCAACGTGTAATCAATGTGAAAATGTTTACACTGCTGTTACTTAATAAACTTTATTTTTCTCCCCGCTGCCTGCCCCTCCCTACTTTATTTTTTAAAGCAACTTTAGGTTTAGAAAACATTGATTTGAAAGTACAGAGAATTCCCATACACCTCTTCCCCACAAGTTCCCCTTATATACATCTTGTATTACTGTGGTACATTTGGTATAATTGAACCAATATCGATACGTTATTAACCAAAGTCCATAGTTACATTAAAATTCACTTGTTATGTGGTGTCATCTATGGGTTTTGAGAAATATACATGTGTCTATCATTACTGTTTCATACAAAACGGTATCATTACCCTAAAAATCTCATGTGCTCTGCCTATTCCTCTCTCCCTCCCTCAATATCTGAACCCTTGGCAACCGTTGATCTTTTTACTGATTCATTTTGCTTTTTCCAGAGTGTCATATAGTTGGAATCATATAGTATGTAGCTTTTTCAGATTAGCCTCTTTCACTTAGCAATATGCTTTTAAGATTCCTCTATGTCTTTTCATGGCTTGAAAATGGCATTCTGGCTCATTTCTTTTTATCACTGAACAATATTCTACTTTATGGATGTGATTTGGTTTATCCATTCATCTATTGAAGGACATCTTAGTTACTTACAAGTTTTGGCAATTATGAATAAAGCTGCTAAAAACATTTGTGTGCAGGTTTTTGTGTGGATAGAAGTTTTCAACTCCTTTGGGTATATGACAAGGAGCACAATGGACTGCATAGTATGAGAATGTTTAGTTTTGTAGGAAACTGCCAAAATGTCTTCCAAAGTGGTTGTACCATGTTGCATCATCACCAGCAACATATAAAATTCCCTGTTGTTCCACATTCTTGCTAGCATTTGGTGTTGTCAAATTTTAGTCATTCTAATGGCTAATGGTGTATAATGGCATCTCATTATTTATTTATTTATTTTAGTTGGAGTCACTCTGTCGCCCAGGCTGGGGTGCCGAGGCATGCTCACGGACACCCCAGCGTCAACCTGTGGGCTCAGGCAATCCTTCCGTCTCAGCCTTCCAAGTAGATGGAACTATAGGCACCTGCTACCATGCCCAGCTAACTTTTTTTATTTATTGCAGAGACGAGGTGTCACCAAATTGCCCAGGCTGGTCCCAAACCCGCAGGCTTAGGCCATCGACTCACCTCGGCCTCCCAAAGTGCTGGAATTACAGGCTGAGCCATTGAGCCCAGCTGGCATCTCATTATTGATTTAATTTGCAGTTCCCTAGTGATACATGATGCAGAGCATCTTTTTATAAGCTCATCTGCCATCTGTTTATCTTCAATGAAGTGTCTTTGGCCCATTTCTAATTGGGTTGTTTTCTTACTGTTGAGTTTTAAGAGCTCTTTATATATTTTAGATATCTGTCCTTTACCAAATTTGTGTTTTGCAAAGTTTCTCCCCCAGTCTGTGGCTGGCTTGTCTTTTCATTCTCTCAACAGTGTCTTTCACAGAGCAGAAAATTTTATTTTTATTTTTCAGAGGCAGGGTCTTGCTTTGCCATCCAGACTGGAGCGCAGTGGAAAGAGCTTAGCTCACTGTAGCCTTGACCTCCTGGGCTCAAGCAATCCTCCTGCCTCAGCCTCCCAAGTAGCTGGGACTATAGGCATGCACCACCGTGCCAGGCTAATTTTTAAATTTTTTTTAGAGATGAGGTCTTGCTATTTTGTCCATGTTAAGCCTGAACTCCTGGGCTTATGTGATTCTTCTGCCTCAGCCTCCCAAAGTACAGGAATTACAGGCATAAGCCACTGTGCCCATATCAGATTTAAATTTTAATGAAGTACACCTTAATTTTTTTCTTTCATGGTTCATGTCTTTGGTATTCTATCTAAAAAGTCCTCACTTAACCCAAGGTCAACTAGACTTTTTCCTATGCTTTATAGCTTTGCATTTCACATTTTAAGGTAATTTTTTGATAACAGGTACACAGACTGTGTCTAGATGTAATTTTCTGCATGTGGATGTCCAGTTATTCCAGTATCATTTGTTGAAAAGACTATTACCTTTTCATTGAATTGCCTTTGCTTCTTTGTCAAAGATCAGCTGACTACATTTGTATGGGTCTACCTCTGGGCTCTCTACTCTGTTCCAGTTATCTGTTTGTTCTTCTACCAATATCCTGTCTTGATGACTGTAGCCTTATAGTAAGTCTTCAAGTCTGGTAGTGTCAAACCTCCAATTCTATTCTCCTTCAATGTTGTTTTGGTTATTCTGGGTCTCTTGGCTTTCCATACAAACTTTTTTTTTTTTTTTAATGAGAAAGCAGGATTTATTGAGAGGACAGAAAAAGCTCCCACAGTGAGAAAGGACCTGGGGGGTGGGGGTTGCCCCATACAAATTTTTTAGTGAGTTTGTTGTTAATCACAAAATAACAGGGGTAATGAAATTTTGATTGAGATTGCTCTGAATCTGAAGATCAAGTTGTAAAGTGTTATAGCCAGATTGCGAGAAAGGAGACGCCAACACGCTGAGGGTCAAATTGTGAGTCCTTTAATAGCTGGTGGCTGAGAATGGCTAGTGCCAAAAAGACCTCTTGATCCTGAAAAGAGTGAGCAGGGGGTATATAAAGGCAGAAATTATATAAACTGTACAGTTTGATTTACATTTTCTTGGCAGAACATTTGGTTGCAAAAGGGTACAGACAGCTATGGAATTTGCAACTAGGGAGGTTCCAAGCACTGAGGGGAGCAAGAATGAGGGTGTGTGGTGTGATTATGGGAAGGTTACACAAGGGGGTTATTTCTAGGTTAAGATGGAAGATCTGTTACAAAATGGAGTTACTTATGTCAAGCAAGCTATTATATTATAGGTTTTGCAGATAGATATTTCAAAAGAACCGACATTTTAATATTCATCATCAACGAACACAGATTATCTCTCAATTTATTGCATTCTTTGATTTATTTCATTTGAGGTTTGTAGTTCTCACACAGATCTTGTTCACACTTTGTCAGATCTATACTGAAATATTTCTTTTATTGGTGCTAATGTAAATGGTACTGTTTTAAATTTCAAATTCTAATAGTTCTAATAGTTCATTTCTGATATATAGGAAAGCAATTTACTTTTGTATATTAACAAGGCTGTATGCAGCAACCTTGCTGTAATTGGTTATTAGTTCTAGGAGTTTTAATTCTTAGGGAGTTTCCACAGACAATGATATCATCTGTAAACAGTTTGATTTCTTCCTTCCCATTCTATATACCTTATATTTCCCTTTCTTGTCTTTTTATTATATTAGCTAGGACTTTCAGTATAATGTTGAATAAAACTGGCAAGAAGGAACATTCTTGCTTTGTTCTTGATTAAGATCAGATTTAAGATCAGGTTTTTAGGAAAAACCACCTAGTTTCTCACCATTAAATACAATGTTAGCTGTAGGATTTTTGTAGATATTCTTTACTAAGCTGAGAAAGTTCCCCTGTATTCCTAGTTTACTGAATTTTTATCAAGAATGGTGGTAAATTTTGTCAAATATTTATGATATGATCATGTAACTTTTCTTCTTTAGATTTGATGTGATGGATTACATTAATTGCTTTTCTAATGTTGAACTAGTCTTGCATACCTGGATTGAATCCTACTTGGTGGTGGCACATGCTTCTTTTTGTGCTTTGTTGTACTGATACTTCGTTGTGTTCAGCTTGCCAATTATTTTGTTGAGGACTTTTGCATCTATGCCTGTGAGCAACATTGGTCTGCAGTTTTCCCTTCTTGTAGTGTCTTTGGTTTTTTTCTTAGGGCAATGTTGGCTTCGTAAAAATGAATTAGAAATTATTTCCCTTCTTCCTATTTTCTGGAAGAGACTAAAAGAACTTGTGTATTTAAATCTCCAAATGTTTAGTAGAATTTAAAGTGAGCCCATCTGTGCTTGGTGCTTCTGTTTTTGAAGGTTACTTATTATTGACTGAATTTAAGTCTTTTTTTTTTTTGAGTTGTGGTCTCACTCTGTTGCCTAGGCTAGAATGCAGAGGCATGATCGTGGCTCACCATAGCCTTGACCTCCCAGACTCAGGCGATTCTTCCACCTCAGCCTCCTGAGTAGCTGGGACACAGGCATGTGCTACCACATCTACTTACTTTTTGATTTTTTTGCAGAGGTGAGGTTTCACTATATCGCCTAGGCTGGTCTTGAGCTCCTAGGCTCAAGCAGTCCTTCTGCTTCAGCCTCCCAATGTGCTGGGATTACATGTGTGAGCCACTGTGCCTGGCCTTTTTATTCTTAATTAACCTTATTAGAGGTTTATTGACTTAATTATTTCATAGAATCAGCTTTTGGTTTCACAGATTTTTCTCTACTGATATCCTGTGTTTGATTTCACTGATTTCTACTCTAATTTTTATTGTTTCTTCTTTTGTGTTGCTTTAGACTTTTATTCTTTCGCTAGTTTCCTAAGGTAGACACTTATTGATTTTAGATCTCATATAGGATTTTAATACCATAAATGCCCCTCTAAGTGCTGCCTTCACTGTATCCCACAAATTTTAAGTTGTAGTTTTATTTTCATTTAGCTCAATGTATTTCTAAATTTCTTGAGTTCTTTGACCCAAGTGTTATTTATTAGTGTGTTGTTTATCTCTGAGTATTTTGGAATTTGAATTTTCTAGCTATCATTTTTTTTTTTTTTTGAGATGGGTCTTGCTATGTTGCCCAAGCTGGTCTCAAGTTCCTGGACTCTAGTGATTCTCCCACCTCAGTCATCAAAGTAGCTGGAATTACAGGTGCATGCCACTGTGCCCGGCTAATATCTTCCTGCTATTAATTTCTTGTTCAATTTCATAATAGCCAAAGAGTAGACATTGTAGGGTTTCTATTCTTTAAGATTTGTTAAGGTTTTTTTTATGGCCCAGAATATGGTCTATTTGGGTAAATATTCTGTGTGAGCTTGAGAATAATGTGTATTCTGCTATTATACAAAGAAGTCTACAGATGTCAGTTAGATCTAGTTGATGGTGCTGTGTAATTCAACTGTGTCCTTAACGATTTTCTTCCTGCTGCATCTGTCAGTTACTAATAGAGGGGTGATGACGTCTGCTATTATAATAGTGGATTCCTTGACTTCTCCTTGCAGTTCTATCATTTTTTGTCTGATATATTTTGCCACTTTGTTGTTAGGTGGATATGCATTCAGGATTATTATGTCTTCTTGGAGAACTGACCTCTTTTTGTGTGATGCTCCTCTTTATCTTGAATTTTCCTTGCTGTGAAGTCTTTTTTTTTTTTTGAGTTGGAGTCTCACTCCTCCGCCCAGGCTGGAGTGCAGTGGCACGCATGCTCACGGTCACTCCAGCGTCAACCTGCTGGGCTACTGCGATCCTTCCGCCTCAGCCTTCCGAGTAGCTGGAATCACAGACGTGTGCTACCACACCTGGCTATTTTTTATTTTACTGTAGAGACGAGGTCTCATCAAGTTGCCCGGGCTGGTCTCGAACCCACGGGCTCAGGCAATTCACTCGTCTTGACCTCCCAAAGTGCTGGGATTACAGGTTGAGCCACCGAGCCTGGCCTTTTTTTAAAAAAAAAATTAATACAGCAATAACAGGTTTCTTTTGATAAGTGTTAACATGATTCATCTTTCTTTATCCCTTTACTTTAGTCTTTCTGTATTTTTAAATTTAAGGTGGTTTTCTTATAGTCTGTTTTTTTAAAATCCATGATCACAGTCTCTTTCAACTGGTGTCTTGAAACCATTGACATGTACAATGATTATTGATATAGCTGAATTAATATCTACCATATTTGTTACTGTTTTCTATTTGCTGCTCTTTTTTCTTTTTTGTCTCTACTCTTTTTCTGGCTTCTCTGGTTTTAAGTTAAGCATTTAATATGATTCCATTTTTTTGTCCTCTTTTAGCAAATCAACTATATTTTTTCCACTTTTTAAAATGGCTGCTTCTAGATTTGCAGTACACTTTTATAAGTAATCCCAGTTCTCTTACAAATAACATCACGCCACCTCATGGGTAGTGCTCATACCTTACAAAAGAATATTTCCAGTTTCTACCTCCCATCCCTTAAAACACTGCTGTCATTTATTTCCATTCGTTGTGATGACCATATTATTTAAACATAAGCTATAATTACTGAATACGAGTTACTATTATTTTTATTCAGCTGCTGTTATATGAATTAAGGTTAAAAAAATAATAATGTACCTCCATTAATTCCTTCTCTAATGCTCTTCCTTTTTTTTTTTTTTTGAGTTGGAGTCTCACTTTGTCGCCCGTGGGCTCCGGCGATCCTTCCGCTCAGCCTTCCAAGTAGCTGGAACTACAGGCGCGCGCTACCATGCCCGGCTAATTTTTTGATTTATTGTAGAGATGCGGTCTCACCAAGTTGCCCAGGCAGGTCTCGAACCCACTCACCTCAGCCTCCCAAGGCGCGGGATTACAGGCTGAGCCACCGAGCCCGGCTGCTCTTCCTTTCTTTATGCAGGTTCAAATTTCTGACATTTTATCCTTCTTTTCTGAATAATTTCTTCAGTATTTCTTGCAAAGCAGGTCTACTGGCGACAGAATCTCTTCATTTTTGTTTGAGAAAGTCTTTACTGCTCTTTCATTTTGAAGGATAATTTCTCTAGATACAGAATTCTAGACTTTTTTGTTCTTTTACTACTTTACTTTACTCCACTCTCCTCTTGCTTCTATGGTTTCTGAAGAGAAGTCTGGTGTAATTCTTATCCTTGCTCCACTATACATAAAGTTTCTTTTTTCCCTCTGGTTTCTCTCAAGAATTTTCTTTGACTTTCTGAAGTTTACATATGGTATGCCTATGTGTAGATTTTTTAGGTATTTATCCTGCTTCGTGTTTTTTACTGCTGTAGTTTTAGAATTCAAATTAATTTAGATAAAAGAAAAAATTCAGCCGGGCTCGGTGGCTCAGCCTGTAATCCCACGCCTTTGGGAGGCTGAGGTGAGTGGATTGCCTGAGCCCGCGGGTTCGAGACCCGCCTGGGCAAGTGAGACCTCATCTCTACAATAAATCAAAAAATCAGCCGGGCGTG
>CAUYQG010089327.1:0-20611 GCA_963574415.1 Tarsius wallacei
GTGCGCTACCACACCCGGCTGATTTTTTTTTTTTTGATTTACTGTAGAGATGAGGTTTCGCCTGCCCAGGCGGGTCTCGAACCCGTGGGCTCAGGCAATCCACTCACCTCAGCCTCCCAAGGCGCGGGATTACAGGCTGAGCCACCGAGCCCGGCTAGCTAAAAGTATTTTAACCAAGTATTGCTGTGGACTTTGAACGTGGTCTCAGCTGTGGGGTCCACATGACCTAGTTCAGAATGCTGTTGTGTGGCCCCTAGAACTAACTCAGCCACCCATCATTTGGGTAGCTTTCTTCAGATTATTGAGTCACCTTCTTGGCCTGAAAAGGGCAGCTTTTTAGCCTTTGTAAAGATTAGAAGCTGCCATTCCTACTTGAGTGGCATTACAAGCCTACCTGAGGGGACTATAGGCAGCTTAGTAGGACAGCGGTCTTTATTGCCAGAATGTCTCAGTTACTGCCCTGGTCAATTTCCTTTTCTTCCTGTTGGTACCTGTTGCTTGGATGAGCACTTAAGGCTAATGTCCCAAAAGTGTATGTCAATTGACATTCTTTCTGTGATTTTCAAAGTGTGACTGGTAGGTCTTCTGTATTAGAATTACACAGGACACTTGTTTAAAACTTAGCTCCTAGGTCTATCCCAGAACTATCATTGCAGTCTCTGGGCTAGAACATGAACATTTGCATTTTTAAAATCAAACACTCAGGTGACTATTATGCATACACAATTTGAGAATTCCTTTAACCTCTCAGCAGACAGGTTCAATCAGAGAAGCAAACCTTCGGAGATAAAAGGGATCTGTTGTTGAGCTGGACCTCGCATAATCTAGAGGACCCGATTAGAGAATCTATGTGAGGCTGTTGTTTCTGTGTTTGGTGCCACAGACTGAAACCCACAGCACAGACTATCAGAAAGGGGCAGATAATGAAGTATGGGGAGGGTCATTGGGGTGTGAAGTGGGGAGGAACAATGGGTGAACTGGGGAAAAGGGCAAAGAGTATGAAGGGGAAGGGGCAGTAAGGTGTGTAGTGGGGGAGGGGCAATGTGTGAGGTGCGGGGGAAGGGCGCAGAGTATGAAGTGTGAGGAGGGGCCATGGGGTGTGAGGTGGGAAAGGGGCACAGAGTATAAGTGTACAGAGGAGCAATAGGGTGTGAAGTGAGGGAAGGGTGCAGAGTATAAAGCATGAGGAATGACAATGGGGTATGAAGTGGAGCAGGGGCAATGTATGTGAAGTGGGAAATGCAGGGACAGACTGGATTGTGACCTGGGACCCTGGGGACAGCTGCCAGTCTCACTATTTTAACATCCCACTTCAGGGATCATGTCTGCCATGGGTTGACATGCAGCTGCCCAGGACAGCTGGAGCAGGGTCTAGCAGGAGCTGAGGGAGCTGGGCCCCAGGTGCAGCCCCAGCCCCAGGTGAGCCAGCAGATGAACATGGTGAGGGTGACAGCCCATCTTGCCCTACCCAGCTGGACCCAAGGATGACGGTTGCTGCTTCCCCTCACCTGCATCTTGGGTCCACACTGTGCGCACCAGCCAGGAGTTCAGTTCCCCCCGTCCCATCCCCTTGGTTTTCATTACCATGTAGCATTCAAGTCTTGTTTCTTGGCTTTGTGAAATTAAACGTTTCAAATTTAAAGCTATTGGAACTTTAAATTATGTTGAGCCTTGAAAAAAATGTGTCTACGCAGCCTGAGTCACCTGGCGTGCAACTGCAACTTCTGCCTTCTTTTCCAATAAATGAAGTCCATGCAGCACCAGGGAGAAGGCCCCTTCGCTTGCTGTCCCTCCTCTCAGTGATGAAGTAATCTTCCTGGGAATGCAGCAGTCTAACCAATCACATCGCTGTGGTGAACTCGCTGGTCTTGTATGGAAAATGGGATCCAACTAAAATTTCTAGGTGAAATCTTTGGAAGCTGACACCATTCATTCATTTGGAGTCAGTGTTTCCAGGTGGTCATTCTCAAGCTTTGCACTTGAATAAACTGTGCTTAATCGTGTTTTCTGAATCTTTTATTTAAGGCTGACAGCTTTCAGATTCCTTCACAAGTCATCCTTGTCTTCCTACCTAACTTCTCCCTCTTAGACACACTTCCTTGTCTAGCTGGGCTGCTTCAAATGGGTGTAATATAATCACTATAATTCTTACTTCAGTAATTTAACTACTAATTGTCTGATTTTATGTGATATCCTCTTGAATGTCATAAATCATAACCTATAAAGTTTTATTTTCTCTAAGATTTTCCAAACTCTTCTAGATTTCATAAATTTCTCCTGAACTTGTATGAACTTGATACTTATAGTTTATGTTAAATATTAATGCTATTTTTTTTTTTTTTTTTTTAGTTGGAGTCTCACTCTGTCACCCAAGCTGGAGTGCAGTGGTACACTCATGGCCACAGCAGCCTCGACCTTCTGGGCTCAGGAGATCCTTCTGCCTCAGCCTTCCAAGTAGCTGGAACCACAGGGACACGCCACCATGTCCAGCTAATTTTTTGATTTATTGTAGAGACAAGGTCTTGCCAAGTTGTCCAGGCTAGTCTTAAACCCCTGGGCTCAGGCAATCCTCTCGCCTCAGCCTCTCAAAATGCTGGGATTACAGGCATGAGCCACCATGCCCGGCATGTTTGTTATTCTTAAATGTCTCCTCCACTATTACTTGTTTTTTGTTTGTTGTTTTTATCTTTTTTTGTTTTTTGAGTCAGAGTCTCACTCTGTCACTGAGGCTGGAGTGCAGTGACATGATTATGGCTCACTGCAGCTTTGACATCCTGGGCTCAAGCATTCTTTCCTCCTCAGCCTCCCAAGTAGCTGGGACTAGGCATGCAACCACACACTTTGCTAATTAAAAAAAAATTTTTTCTTTGTAGAGATGAGGTCTCACTGTGTTGCCCAGGCTGATCTTGAACTCCTGGGCTCAAACAATTCTCCCACTTTGTCCTCCCAGAGTGCTGGGATTCTAGGCATAAGCCACCACGCCTGGCTACTTGTTTTCCTATGTATCTGTTATATAAAGTTTGAGCACACGAGAGGCACTTAAAACCTTTTATTTAAAGGCCCTGGAGTGATGATGTTCATTGATGTGGATTGAAAATCCATCCTGCTGCCAATTCTGGTTGTGAAACATTGTCGGTGAGCAGCCCAGACTCCTTCCATCCCTCATCTGGAGTTTCCAGCAGCAGGACTGGGTCTACACTCGGGAAGGTGCTTTAAGTCCCTTTATTTTAAGCTATTACTTACATGGAGGGGCTGGCAGCTGTGTCCATGGACAATTTGGACTGTTGGGGGAGCCTGAAGATGAGTGGTGCTGAGGGTGCCCACTCCTCACCTTGAGTTATGCTCACAGGATGAGCGGGCGAGCATGATGCATCACCACAGGAGCCTATGGGTTGTTGACATGCTGTACCTGTTTTCTCTCGTAGACAGGGAGGGTTCATAGGATGTCTGGGTGCATTTTGAGGTGGCAGCTCTATATACGTTCACTATCTATCAAAAGGACAGGCCTGTGACCCAGGCCAGGCCAGGTCCCATCTCTGCCAGATGGTGCTTCATGTGCCTCTGTGCCCCTCTGAAATGAGTTTAACTTCCAAGTTGCTCACCCTTGTCTCAGTGAGGAGCTTGTGAATCATCTTTGAAAGACATTTATTCTATAATGGGAAGATTTCAGAGACAGCCATAGGGCTGAATTTTCAGAAAGTGTAGGGGATCTAACGTGTGGTTCCCCACTTTGTCCTCCAACAGAACAATGGCCTGACCTCTTGCACAGTGAGACCCTGCTGGACAGTTGGCCGAGGCCCCAGAAGGAGGAGGACCCTCAATCTTCAACAGAAGACAGGGCTCCACGTCACTTTCCTGGAGGCCGCCAGATGGCAGCGTTGACTTGTCCAGCCTGGCCCTTGGCCTCTGTGAGGGCTGCAGTTTGCCGCTCAAGTTTTCCCAGGCCTCAGACTTCTTTGAGTTCCTCTGAGGGAACCTTGAGCCTAATTGTAAATCCTGTTTCCTAACGTGAAAGGAGGGACACCTTGTTGCCGCCCTAAATCTCAGCTCATCCTTTCAAAGTGGAAAGAACAAAAGGAGATAAACCCAGCCAAATTGGTAGTCATCTACACTGAAGGTGTCCTAGCTAAGTGTGGGAGGTGGACAAAGGGGAGGAGAGAGAGAGTGTGGGGGAGAAAAAGGAGGAGAGTTGGGAAAAAGAGAACACGGATCAGAACTCAATTCTTTCAGAGTGATATACTATTATAAACAGAGAAACTAATGGCCAGGGAATACGTTAAAATTCTCCAACCTGCTGGCAGAACCGAGATTAGGTCTCAGTGCTTGTTTTATTCTCTCCTCTCTCCTCTCCGTCTCTCTCCTCTTTCCTCTGTCTCATTCTCTCTCTCATTCTCTCTCTCCTTCTCTCTTTCCCTCTCTCCTCTGCTCTTCTCCTCTTCCTACCCCTCCCCTCCTCCTCCTTCTCCTCTTCTTTTTCTTCTTCCTCTCTCTCTCTCTCAAATTGTTTCCAAGCAAACCTTGATGTCATGATGATCTAAGGACCCAAGTTGATAAATGTCATTGAGATCCTTGGTTCAGGATTTTCTTCTGTGGGTGGTGTTTGCAGCAAATATCCACCACGTCATGAAACAAAATCTCTAACTAAGTACTAGGTCCTGGTGGGTAGGACTTTTATTTCAAGTAATGTTCAACCTCACTGAGAAAAAGCAAGAAGAGACTTGTTTCCCTCCCATTTAACTTCGTGTCTTTTGGTTTATCAGCAGTTGGCCTGTTGTGTCCTTATATACATTTACTCACATGTTTTTTTCTCTTTTTCTTGGAAGAGAAATCAAGTCCAAGGCAGACCTGCCATAACAGGAGATGAAAGAAAAGTGTAGTTACAATGACACCATTTCCTTAACCAAAGGTTGAAGCATGTTATAATATAGTATGTTCAATCTAGTATTTGAACTCGAGGCTGTCTTTGAAATGCCAGCATTTAAACCACTTGTTTAATAGTCCCTATTTGATTTTTTCTTTTAAATATTTATTAACTATTTCAGAAGCTATAGCTAGATTCTGTTTTCTTCTACATTCTTAACTTTCTCTCATATTGGCAGTTTTCCTTTGCTTTTTAGAAGTAATTATTGAGAACCCCTCAATCAGCCTAGAAGGTAAAGAGACTGCTTATCTGTCTCTGATGGTTTTGATGTTTTTCCTCTTCATTTAAAATGCCAAGAGCATTCATTTACAAAATCCTGAGACAGCAGTAAGCTTTTGCTGAAGTCATCCTATGGAATTGCACCAGCCCTGTTCTTACTGTTTCCTGAGAGGCGCTGTGTATAAACTTTGGAATCTTCTCAGGCTTAGGCAAGACCTCCAGAAGATCTGCCAGCCATCTTGCTCCTGGAATTGATGGCCCTGAAAGGCTTAAATGTCATGGAGCATGAAACATTTCCAGGAAATTTATGGTTTCCTTGTACAACTTCACACAGATAACTTTTTCTGAAAACTGTTTATAGCAGCTCAATGTTTCGAGGGGAAGATGTGGACCCAGAGGAAGGAGCAGAGAGAGAGCAGGGACGAGGAGCCTCAGTAGTGAGCGTCAGCTCGTGAGAACAGTGATCCTTTCTGGAGCCTGAAAAATATAAACAGTAGAAGCCGGCATTGCCACTTTAGGAGAGCACCGCACTAAAAGTGATTTTCCAGGAAATCAAAATTTGCGTATTTATGTTGTTTATTGATGGGTACATGAACAATACAGAGAACAACCCCTTCACTCAGGATGCTCATGTGATGTCATAACAGGGAAGAGAGACAATTAGCTCAAGAGAAAATGTGCATAACAGTGCATATTAGACAGTGGCAGATGCCAGTGTGCCAGGAACAGCAGGCAGGGGTGGGAGGCAGAGGCTGCTACCTCAAACAAGGCCACTGGGTGTTGACAAAGGTGGGAGGTTGCACAGCGTGGGGGTCTGGGAAGAGGCTTCCTGCAGACAGAACAGAAATGATGCCTCTGTTCTTTCTGAGCCAGTAACTCAGTGGCTCTTGTCTGTGCCCCTGAGAGAGAGTGAAATCCTAACCCTGAAATCACTTTGTGGAGGCCTTAAGCTTCTTGCTGTGAGGTGTCCCCTGGTTCCCTTTGAGAAAAGGGCTGAGAGATGGCTTTGCAGAGTTGCTATTCGATGGCTTGACACGAGCATATCTGGATACATAAGAAGCTTGTTGCAAGAGGGGTGCTTCAGTTTAAATTCCTTAAATAATCAACAGTTGGGAAATGGCTAAGTAATTTATAAAATATTCACTACATGGAATCTTTTCCAGCCACTAAAAATAGTGGGTATGAAGACCTTGCGGCAGCAACAGGCCAGAATATTGGAGCAGAACATTAAATGAAAACCTAGAGTACCAAGTTGTACACGATGATTACAGGTATGTGAAAACATGAATATGATGTGGAAGAAAAAAATCCAAATTAATATAGTGGGGTGGCCCAATATGGGTGGCTTCTGCTTCTTCTTCTTCTTATTTTTGAGTCAGAGTCTCACTCTGTCACTCTGCCTGGAGTGCAGTGGCATGCTGATAGCCACCACAACCTTTACCTGCTGAGCTCAGGTAATCTTTCTGCCTCAATCTTCTAAGTAGCTGGAACTACAGGCACATGCCACCATGTCTGGCTAATTTTTATTTGTTTATTGTAGAGATGAGGTCTTGTCAAGTTATCCAGGCTGGTCTCAAATCCTTGGGCTCAGGTAATCTTCTTGCCTCTGCCTCCCAAAGTGCTGGGATTATAGGCGTAAGCCACTGCGCCTGGCTCGTGGCTTATTATATAGGCCTCCGATGATGGATTGTCATCATTTAGTTTTTTTTAATTTTAGGACAAAACTTCATGAGTTTAGAATACTGCATTTAATAACTCCTTAAATTTTTGCATAATTAAAAAAGCCTCTAGGTTGCCTAGAGAAAACCACAGAAAATTCTGACTTCTCTCAGGTTTCATGAAGGTGAAAAAGAGTTTTAATCTTTGTCACATATCACAAAACTCTAATAAAGCAAATGATATTGAAGGGTGTGGAGTTTCACTCAAAATATAGGCATTTATTAAATAAAAATAATAAATAATATTAAGCACATATTAAATGCTTAGAGCCAATATGTTTCCACACACACACACAAAAAAATTAAAAAGCTCATGGAAAGTGACCACTGTACTGGGCGTGGTGGCTCATGCCTGTGACTTAGGGAGGCCGAAGCAGGATGACTGCCTAAGCCCAGTGGTTCGAGACCAGTCTGGACAACTTGGTGAGGACTTGTCTCTACAGTAGATAAAAAAATTAGCCAGGTGTGGTGGTGTACACCTGTAGTCCCAGCTACTTGAAAGGCTGAGGCAGAAGAATCACCTGAACCCAGCTGGTTGAGACTGTGGTGGCCATGAGTGTGCCACTGCACTCCAGCCTGGGTTACAGAATGAGACTCCGACTCAAAGACGAAAAGAAAATAACTGCTGTCTTTTTTATTCCATTGGAAGTTGTGAATAATGCTGTGTCCACACTTAAAAAATGAGACATAAGCACTTTCTCTTTCATAGTTTCTCTCTCACAAATTTGAAGGAAACAGTTAATCAGTTAAGGCTTGTCAGTGGTGGTTTGGTGTAGGTTTGGGGGCATATTTACTTACTTTTTTTTTTTTTTTGAGATAGGGTCTGGCTCGTTCGCCCAGGCTGGATTGCAGCAACACAGTCACAGCTCACTGCAACCTCAAATTCCTGGGCTCAAGTGATCCTCCTAGCTCAGCCTCCCAAGTAGCTGTAACTACAGGCATATACCACCATGTCCAGCTAATTTTTAAAATTTTTTTAAGACATGAGGTCTTGCTTTGTTGGCTAGGCTGGTCTCAAGCTCCTGGCCTCACTGGGATTACATGTATGAGCCCAGCCTTCTGAAGCTTATCACTTTAATAAATTTACACTGTTCCATGTCCAAAATAAATCTGGGAGAAAAATCAGTCTGGGGTTTCAAAGTAGAGACAGCTTGGCTATAAGGTGCTCAGTTGCTCGAAGCTGACACCCAGTCAAGAGCGAGGCCCCCTCATGCCTCATCTCACCCCTTTTTTACCTCTGTGATTTTTTAGTTGGTTCATAATATTTGTGCCCATTTATGGCGTCTGTGGGATATTTTGTTCATGTATGGAATGATTACGTCAGGGTACTTGGAGTTTCCATCCCGTTGAATCTGTATCATTTCCATATGTTGGGAACACTTAGAGTCCTCTCTTCTAGCTATTTTGAAATATGCAAGATGTTATTAACTACAGACACCCCTCTCTGTTGTCAAACATTAGAACTTACTCCTAGCCCCCTGACCCCTTCCCAGCCTTTGGTTCTGTCATTCTGCTCTCTGATCAGCACCTTTCATGATTCTTCTGTCTGATGTGGGCAAGGGAATGGATGTGTCTGTCCTGAATTAGGGTAATTTTCCAGAGAGATTTTACCTTTATCATTTAAAGGGTCCAGCATGCCTTGGACTAAGCACAAACTACCTTTTCCTTGAATTTCTCTAATGCTTTGTTCATTCATTCATTCATGTATTTTATCATGAAAATGTCAAATAAGCTCCTTGTCTAATCTCATTTCATTTACCTCACCCCACTCCTTACTCTTCCTCAGATTATTTTGAAGCAAGTCCTAGAAATCTTGTCATTTCATCAGCAAGCATTTTGGTGCCTCTAAAAAATAATCATTTTAGGAATAATTACAGTATCATAATCATACATTTAAAGATGAACTATAATACCTCAACATCAAATATCTAGTCCGTGTTCTGATTTCCTTGATTGCCTTGTAAATGTCTATTAGCATATTGTTCAAATCTGGAAACAAATAATTCTCTCTCTCTTTCCCTTGAAATTTACCTGTTGAAGAAACCAGGTGTTTGTCAGGCAGAGCCCTTCACATTTTGGATATAACTGATTGCATTCCTGTGGTTTCTGCCCCCTGACTCTCGATATAAGTTGGTAGTTAGATTTAGAGGCTTAAGTTCAGCTCAATTTGTCGTCAGAGCAGTTTAAATTCATATAAGCCTTATCATTGCTTAGATGAGCAAATTAGGCCTGTTTAAATGATATTTGCTGTGATAAAAATCTTTTTGTGATATGATGTATCTCAGAATATCATTGATTTTTAAAAATTTATGCCAATATGACTTAAACCTGTGTTTCTAAAAAAAAAAGCCACAGACTTCTTCATATCACAGAACCACAGATTCGACTTGGGCACTCATGGGGGACCTTTTCCACCTGCCTGGAGAGGTGGTCACCTGGCCTTTGCATGGATACTTCCAGGGTAAGGTGTGCAGCACAGCCAAACAGTCCATGGGTTTATAGGCTACCCCACAGATTCTCAGCTTCTCAAGGCAACACATTTTTCTTCTAAGGTTTGTTTTGTTCAAAAGCAGGTTTCTGCTCTGTCATGCTGCCCTGCTCTGTGTTAATATTATAACTATCACTTGCTTTTTCACTTAACTAGTTTACCAGACTGTCTGGTCTATCATCTAGGGGATTTTTTGCTTTTCCTTGTAATTCCTCTTACAGCTTCACCACTATGCGTACTTAGCACTCTGTTTTCTATTCTCTTGCTGGTGAACACCCTGCTTTGCTTACTTTATTCAAGGGCTGATGGTAATTCAGACTGGTAATGCTGTGTTGCTATCAGTCTCATCGTCACCTCTGCCATTATCTTCCCTACTGCTGTGTTGAGACTATTTTGGGGACTGTGCTTCAGCGACAGCTGTGAGCCACATTTAACTCACCAGCTGAAGTGTCTCGCAAAGTGCCCTCCTGTTCCAGTGTGTGCAGATGGCCCTGGCTGAGACCAATGGCAGCAGCAGGGTGAATGTGACCGAGGCGTCTTCGGGGGAGGCTCAGGTGGTCCAGGCTGTCTTTTAGAAACTCAGAGTCAAGCTATTCGTAGGGATGACTCCTGCACGCTCCAGCTGCCTGCTTGCTCCCCGCCCGCGGGGACTCAGATCACTGATGGCCTTAAAAGGAGAGGACTTGAGAAAAATGCCACCCTGAGTCAGGGTGTGGGCCACACGGGCCAGCAGCTTGTCTCAGAGAGTGATGCCAAGGGAGTGGTTTGTGGGGGAGAGAGAGGGTCCTCTAAAAGACTGACCTCAAAATAGCCTGGCTGTCTTGAACTTCCCTGAATAGCCAGGCACAAATCAGTCATCCACAATCCGGGGAAAGCCTTTGCAAGTCTATTTATATTTTATGTTTGTGTCACCTTCAAGAGCAATTGCACTCAACCTGTTGCTCTTAGGCATAAAATATTGTTTCCTCATATTTTTCTACAATGAAAGCCATCTTTGCCTGTGGGGCTTGGGGTTAGGTGGAGTGTGATGAGCATGCCGTGGGGCGGCCCAGCTGAGCAGAGATGCCACCTCATCGTCACTGTCACCTTCAGGTAACATATTGTAGGCACCACATGTTACCCAAGGGACATCAGTTTCTAGACAGAAAACTAAGTATCTTGCCTTCCCAGTAGATTGCATCTCAAATGACTGTCTAGAAAAGGAAAAGCCTATTAATTTCAATTTCCTCCATGACTATGTTCCAAAATAAACTTCCATAGGGAAAATGTTCCATGCCAGCGTGGCAACAGCTCGGGCTTGGCCACTGCGGTTCTTCCTCTAGAGAAGTGCAGTTGTGGCACATGCCAGAGGAAGATGTCAAAAGAAGGCATGGACTGATGGAACTCGATGTGAATTTCCCCCAGAATGAGCCCGAACTGGGCTCACTCATCAGGTAGATGGGCTTGGATATCCTGAGAAACCCTGGATTTTCTAATGAGTCCCTGGGTGTTTATATCAGAGAATACCTGACAAAAACGGTGTTTTCAAGAGATAATGTGCACAGGCCAAGCAGATGCATCATATTCTTTGCTTCTGCGGAGCTGCAGTGCAGCCAGTCCCTGGCATGGGCTCCTATCCTGGGTAAGTGTGGCACGTTGCCCAAGTGTGCCGTGGAAGAAGGGGCTAGGCTTGTCCCCACACTATGCTTGCTGCCATGCTCCTCCATGGCCACTGCATGTAGCCAAGCCCCTGCCATGTGCACTCTCGGGCTGGAAACCCCTCTCTGACCCTCACTTTCTGGTGACACCAAGTTGCTTATTCCCCAGAGATACTGAAGAGCCTGGAATCCGGCAGAGAACCAGGCCTGCACCATCTCTTCCTACCCATGTGGTCTCAGACAAAGTGCTGGACATCTCTAAGCCTTGATGTCCTCACTCCTGACCTGTGAATGGCAGTGGTACCTTTCCCTAGGCACCCAGTGACAGGTCCAGGATGTGATGTAGGTAACATGCCTCACATGTTGCAGGTTCTCAGGGGTTGCAGTTATTCCTCCTAAGCCTCTCGTGCATTCTCTCTGGAGGGACCCACAACCCACCCTGTTCCCACCTGCTCGAAATGCACACATAAATGTCAGATGTTCGCTCCTGTGCCTCTCTCCTCCTCTGCCTCTGAGCCTCACTCCTTCCCTTCTTTCTTCCTTCCGTTTCCTTGTCGCAGCACCCCTTCTGCAGGACGGGGGTAACTCTGGACTCAGCATCCACTGGAGCCTGTTATTCCCTGCAGGGCAAGGCCCCCGCCCCTTCTCACCCTCGGCCCTGATTCTGTGGCTACCACTGTTTCTTAACAATTATGTGCTAACATAATTAACTCAATTCAGTGGTTTCTTGTGAATAAAACTTTGGCTGGCAGCTATAAATGTCTTTGATTCTTGAAGAATTCATTGTTGCTACATGCAGTTTTGTAGGAAACACCTTCCAAACACAGGGTGAGGCCAGGGGAACAGATAAAAAGAATTCTTGGTAAAAAGTGAGGACCTAGCCTTTCCTCCCATCCCAGTGGGAGGCTGATTTCCATATTAAGCATTTGTTTTCTGAGCTTAGGAGACAGCAGCTGCCACAGAAGGCAGGATGCAGTGCTGTGCAGCTGACCAGTACCCTCGCTGCCCGCCTGAGTTGGCTTCTTCCCTCTGTCTGGCTTGCCACCTCGTGGCCTTCCTAGAGCCTCCAGCTCCTGGCCACTCCCCAAGGTCCCTTGGGGGCACTTTGCTGCAAACAGCCCTGAGATTTGGGACCTGCTCTTCTCATCCTTGGCCTCTGTTTTGCAGTTAAAATTGTACATGTGCAAAATGTTGTAAATGATCCAGCACACTACAATGATTATATTTTCAGACCCCAACACTGGGTTTACCAGTCAAGGGTTGGTTTCTGATTTGTGAACTGATTTATATGAGGACACCCTTAAAGTTACAAATACTAAATCACACTTAATAATTTACTTTAAAATACGTATCTGGAATATGATTTAGATTCATAACTATTTCAGACTGTCTAAAATGTGACCACACAGGTAAAGTCAGGTCTTGCAGTGATTCAAGCTCTAGTAACTCAGATGCCCAGATCTACACATTACACAGTGTGACTGCTCTTCCCACATGGTACCTTATCATCACTATTAAATTTTAAAGTTGGGTTAAAAACAGCATGTTTGGTTTGATTTTTGTAAAAATATAAAATCATGTGCAAGCAAACCCACATACACAGAAAATGGACTGGAAAGAAAATATTTAAGGTGGTTGATGTTAATTATGGGATTATGGATGGGTTTTTCTTCTTACTAGTATGTACTCATTTTTAAATTTAAAAAAAGTTTAGAAAAATAGACATTGTTCTCCATCTGTGATGGCAGAGAAGCTGCAGGAAGCGGCAGTCTGGGGTGTGCGTCCTTTTTGGTGGCCGCTGGGGCTGGTGGCAGAGTTGGAAAGTTGATGCTTCTTTCACACTGCTGCGTTTTTTCATCCTTCCCCACTTCCCATGATCCAGAAGGCTCAGTTGCTGTCTGCTCACTGTTCACCACCCATGCTGTTCTGCCCACACACTCTGGACTTCCAGGTCACATCCTGGACACCACGTGCCTCTTTCCTCCTGTCTAACTGGAACGCCTTCACGGGGTCACAGTGCAGGGCTATCCAAGCCTGTGTGAAGGACTGATACCTGAGAGTACTTTCATCTTAAAGGAGGAGCTTGCAGATGTGAATAAACCTCGACCACTGTGAAAGACACTTGGGAAATAGTCCTAAGGTGCTCTGGCCTTCCTCCAGGATGGGAGCTGGGTTCTGCATCCAGGACAGCACGTGGAGACTCTCCTCTCTTTGAGGCCCTAATTTCTGGAGAGTAATCCATTTCTAGTTTCTTCAAAGGAATGAAGTATCAACTGTGAACAAAATACCATGGGATGTTCATTGGCGTGGCCAAGTCCAATCCCTATCTCTATGTTACTTTTTGCCCAGCTCAAGCCCCCAACCAGTAAATTTGTGACCACATATTTTATTTAAAAATACTTGTTCCTGTTTAGTGTTTAAATATCCTCCTATTTGAACTAAAATTATAAAATCTTAGTCCTGGGTTCCTATCCTTCAATTTTTCACACCAAGTATATAAGTTACCATTTGCCTACTGGTGGACTGGATGAGAGGGTTTCCATAGACTCTTGGGAGAAAAGTGTCTTGGGAGGAACCACCTCCGTCTTTCTATTCCCAATTCTAAGACATCGCTAAGAGTTACTGAAACCGTTTCTCTTCCCTGTTTCCTTTGCTTCTTAGTTCCTAGTTCAGATCCTGCTGTCCATCCTGGAGACTCTGGTAATCTCCAATCCCCTGGTCCTACCCCTCTCCACCCTCCACAATGTGCGGGACATGCTCTTTCTAACATGCAAACATGATCATGCTGCTACCTTCCTTAGCATTCTCCATTGCTTTTTATTTTTTATTTATTTATTTATTTTTATTTTATTTTATTTTTTTTGAGTTGGAGTCTCACTCTGTTGCCCAGACTGGAGTGCAGTGGCCGCTCCCGGCCACTGCAGCCTCGACCTGCTGGGCTCCGGCGATCCTTCCGCCTCAGCCTTCCAAGTAGCTGGAACTACAGGCGCATGCTACCACGCCCGGCTGATTTTTTGATTATTGTAGAGATGAGGTCTCGCCAAGTTGCCCAGGCAGGTCTCGAACCCATGGGCTCAGGCAAGCCACTCACCTCAGCCTCCAGAGATGAGGTCTCGCCAAGTTGCCCAGGCAGGTCTCGAACCCACGGGCTCAGGCAATCCACTCACCTCAGCCTCCCAAGGCGCGGGATTACAGGCTGAGCCACTGAGCCTGGCTCTGTTGTTTTTTTATTCTTAAGAACATTTACAAGCCGGGTGCAGTGGCTCACGCCTATAATCCCAGCACTTGGGGAGACTGAGGTGAGAGGATTGCCTGAGCTCACAGGTTCGAGACCACCCTGGGCAACTTGGTGAGACCTCATATCTACAATAAGTCAAAATATTAGCTGGGCATGGTGGTGCGTGCCTGTAGTTCCAGTTACTTGGAAGGCTGAGGCAGAAGGATCTCCTGAGTCCAGCAGGTTGAGGCTGTTGTGGCTGTGAGCCTCCCACTACACTCCAGCCTGGGCAACAGAGTGAGCCTCCAACTCAAAAAAAAAAAAAACATTTACATTGACTCATTTAGGAACAGTTCTGTTTCTTGACAAGTGCATACAGTTGGCAACTGCCACCACAGTCAAGATGCATCATAGTTGCTTCATCTGCAACATTTTCTTGTGCCCTCTTGTCGTCAGCCCCTCCCTTAGGCCCCAGATCTTGGCAACCAGTGATCTATTTTCTGTTCCTCTAATTTTACCTTTTCCAGACTATTATAAATGAAAGCTTTTTTTTTTTGAGTTGGAGACTCACTCTGTTGCCCAGGCTGGGGTGCAGTGGCATGCTCACGGCCACCGCAGCCTCGACCTGCTGAGTTTAGGCGATCCTTCCGCCTCAGCCTTCCATGTAGCCCGGCTAATTTTTCTTGATTGTAGGCATGAGGTCTCACCAAGTTCCCTAGGCTGGTCTCGAAACCACAGGCTCAGGCAATCCTCTCACCTCGGCCTCCCAAAGTGCTGGGATTATAGGTGTGAACCACTGCGCCCAGCCCAGTGAAAGCTTTTTGAGGTCATTGTAGATGTATATGCAGCTGTAAGAAATAATACAGAAAGATTCCATGTATCCTTTACCTGATTTTTCCCAGGAATAACCTCTGGCAGTCAGTCCCTGACAGATACAGTCAAGATACGAAGAATCTTGGTTTGTGACGGGTTCTTCACGTTTACCTGGCATAGCCACACCCAGGTTCCTCCTTCCCCTTTCTCACACCTTGGATTCCACTCATCTTTTCTCTGTTTCTGTAATTTTGTCATTTCTAGGATGTTAGACAGAATGTAACTTTTTGGGACTGATTTTTTTCACCTAGTTTAATGCCCCCGAGATGCATCCAAGTTGTTGCAAATATCTAGAGTTTACTTCTTTTTTCTTGCTGAGTAGGTTCTGCCCGCTAGCCTACCACTCAGTTGTGTAGCTGCTCGTGACAACTGGAAATCGAGTAGACTGAGTCCTTTCACTTTACTCTTCTTTTTCAAAATTGTTTTAGCTATATTAGTTCCTTTGTCTTTCCATATATGTTTTAGAATAATCTTGTCTATCTCTATAAAAGATGTTACAAGAATTTTCATAACAATTGTGTTAAACTGGTATATTTGGAAAGACGACATCTTTACTATGTTGAATCTTCCAATCCATGAACATGGGTCTCTCTCTGTTTAATGATTTCTTCTTTGGTTTCTTTCATCAGTGTTGTGTAGTTACAGCATACAAATCTGATACATGTTTTATTAGATTTATACCAAAGTATATAAAATTTTTGAGTGATTGTAAATTGTACTGTGCATTTATTTATTTATTTATTTGGGTCAGAGTCTCACTCTGTTGCCCAGGCTGGAATGCAGTGGCACGCTGACAGCCACTGCAGCTTCAACCTGCCGGGCTCAGGCTATCCTTTGGCACTGTATTTTTAATTGTGATGTCCATATGTTCATTGCTGGTATACAGAAATAGAACTGATTTTTGTATGTTTGTTTTGCATCCTGTGACCACACTGAACTCAATTATTAGTATTAGGAGTTTCTTTTTATAGGTTCACTGGGATTTTCTAGGTAGACAATCCTGCTATCCACTAAGAAGAACCATTTTATTTCTTCCTTTGCAATCTGTATTCCTTTTCTGGCCCAATTATACTGGCTAGACCTCCGAGCACAGTGTTGAATAAGAGTGGTGAGAGCAGACATCCTTGCCTTGCTTTCTGTGATCTTGGGGGGGAGAGCATTTAGCCTTTCACCATTAAGTACAGTGTTAGCTGTAAGCTTTTTGTAGATACTCTTTATCAGGTTGAGGAATGACCCCTCGATTCCTATTTTTCTAAGAATTTTTACCATAAATGGGTGTTGGA
The DNA here is from genome assembly GCA_963574415.1 of Tarsius wallacei. Taxonomy (NCBI): domain Eukaryota; kingdom Metazoa; phylum Chordata; class Mammalia; order Primates; family Tarsiidae; genus Tarsius; species Tarsius wallacei. The sequence goes on from CAUYQG010089327.1 coordinate 16,357, forward strand.
TTCTGTCAAATGCTTTTTATACATCAATTGATATAATCACATGACTTTTCTTCTTTAGTCTGTTAATATGGTAAAATATATCTACTATTTTTTGAAGACTGAATCAGCCTTGCGTTTCTGGAGTAAACCCCACTTGGTCACAGTGTATAATTCTTTTTATATGTTGCTGAATTCTATTTTCTAGTGCGTTGTTAAGGAATTTTCTGTGGATATTCATCAGGAATATTTGTCTATAGTTTTCTTTTTCTTTCTTTCTTTTTTTTTTTTTTTGGCACTGCCTTTGCTTGCTTTTGGTATGAGAAAAGTACTAGCTTCACAAAATAAATTGGGAAAATATTCCCTTCTCTTCTATGTCCTAGAAGAGATGTGTACAAATTGGTGTTAATTCTATTTTAAACATTTGGTAGAGTTCACCAGTAAAACCATCTGGCCTAGAGACTTCTTATTTGAGGGGTTTAAAATAACAAATTCAATATTAAGAATTGTGGGCTATTCAGGCTGGGCTTGGTGGCTCAGCCTATAATCCCAGAACTTTGAGAGGCCAAGGCGAGTGGATTGCCTGAGAGAGACCATGGGTTCAACCAACCTGAGCAACTTGGTGAGACCTCATCTCTACAAATAAAAAATTAGCTAGATGTGGTGGTACGCAACTGTAGTTCTGGCTATTTAGAAGGCTGAGGTGGAAGGATCACTGGAGCCCAGCAGGTTGATGCTGGGGTGACCGTGAGTGTGCCACTGCACTCCAGCCTGGGTGACAGAGTGAGACTCCAACTCAAAAAAATAATAATAATAATTATGGGCTATTCAAATGATGTATTTCTTATTGATTGAGTTCTGGTAAATTATATTTTTCAAAAATTTGTTCATTTCATCAAAATCATATTTGTGTGTGTAGAGTTGTTCATAGTATTTTCTTATTATGTATTTGATGTGTGTAGGGCCCCTAGTGATATTCCCTGCTTCATTCTTGATATTGGTTATTTGTGTCTTCTCTCTTTTTCTTTGTCAATCTTGCCAGAAATTTGGCAATTTTATTGATCTTTTCTAAGAATAAACTTTTGATTCATTGTCTTTTTTCCTGTCACTTTTCTGTTTTTAATTTCATTGTCATGGCTTTATTATTTTCTACATTCTGTTTGCTTTGTGTTTATTTTGTTCTTTTCTGGTTCTTGAGGTGGGAGCTTAGATTATTGATTTGAGAGATACAGAATGTATTTCTGACCACAGTACACTCAAGCTAGAAACCAATAATATAAAATATCAAAGATAAAGCCTCAAGGAACTTAAAAAATTACAGTGACTTGAATAAAAATGAACGTATAGCATATTATAATTGATGTGTATGTTTTTAATTATTTAAAATTTGTTGAGGTTTGTTTTTTGTCCAGAATATCATGGTATCCTTGTTTTGTGAGCACTTGAAAAGAACATATATTCTGTTGTTCTATAAATATTGATTATAAGTTACTGGTTGATTTATCAATTATTGAGGGGGTGTTACATTTCCAATTATAATTATAGGTTTATCTGTTTCTCCTTTTGGTACTATGACTTTTTGCATCATATATTTTGAAACTCTGTTGTTTGGTGCACATAAGTTTAGGATTGCTATGTCTTCTTGGTGGATTGTCCCCCTTATTATTACATAGTGTCTCACTTTGGCCCTGGTAAGTTTCTTTGCTCTAAAGTTTATTTTTTCTGATGTTACTATAACCACTTCTGCTTTCCTTTGATTAATGTTTGCATGGCATATATGTTTTTCATTTTTTATTTCAGTCTATATTATCATATTTGAAGTAAGTTTCTTATAAACAGCATATCATTTAGTCATGCTTTAATCTCTTCCTTTTAATTGTTTTTAAAAGCATTTACATTTAATGAAATTGTTGATATGTTAGGTTGTACATTACCATTTTATTTTTTTCTTTTCTTTTCTTTTTTTTTTTTGAGTTGGAGTCTCACTCTGTCGCCCAGACTGGAGTGCAGTGACTGCTCCCGGCCACCGCAGCCTCAACCTGCTGGGCTCCGGTGATCCTTCCGCCTCAGCCTTCCAAGTAGCTGGAACTACAGGTGTGTGCTACCACACCCGGATAATTTTTTTCATTTATTGTAGAGATGAGGTCTCACCAAGTTGCCCAGGCGGGTCTCGAACCCGAGGGCTCAGGCATTCCACTCACCTCAGCCTCCCAAGGCGCGGGATTACAGGCTGAGCCACCGAGCCTGGCTTATTTTTTATTTTCTGTTAGTTCTCTTTGTGTTTTGTTCTGTATTTTTTTTCCTACCTTCCTGTGAATTCTTGAACCTGCTTTTTATGATTCTGCTTTGATTTATGTATAGTACTGTTAAGTATATCTCTTTGTGCACTTTTTCTATTTATTGCATTATCTATACATAGCATAGTCTATCTGCATCAGCATTTTAGCAGCTTAACTAAAGAGTGGAAATCTCGTCTCCTTTATGTCACCTTACCCTCCCCATTTATACTGTAATTGTCTTAAATGTTTAATCTTAATAATACATTTAACATAGTTGTCTTAAACATTTCTTCTACATGTATTTACATCCACATCAATTTAGGTTGTAATTTTTGTTTCAACCACCAAACATAATTTTAAAAATTCAAGAGGATAAGGAAAATGTATTGTATTTATCTATAGTTTTACTATTTTCTTGTTCCTTTTTTTCTTCCTAATGATTGAGAAAGAAAAGTGACTCAGAGCAGTCTGAGGAATGTGAGTTATGCGAAATTTATCAGGCCCAGAGAGACATGAGCATGAGATTTCAGACACATCCCCAGCAGCCATGTCCAGAGGTAATTTTTTTTTTTTTTTGAGTTGGATTCTCACTCTGTTGCCCAGGCTGGAGTGCAGTGGCACACTCACAGCCACCCCAGCATCGAGCATCGAGAGTCCTGAGTCGAGAGTCCTGCTGGACTCTAGCAATCCTTCTGCCTTAGCCTTCCAAGTAGCCAGAACTACAGGCATGTGCTACCATGACTGGCTAATTTTTCATTTATTGTAGAGACGAGGTCTTGCCAAGTTGCCCAGGCTTGTCTCAAACCCGCGGGCTCAGGCAATCCACTCACCTCGGCCTCCCAAAGTGCTGGGATTACAGACTGAGCCACTGAGCCCGGACCAGGGGTAATTTTTAAAAGACATTTTGGTTGTTCTTCCCTTTCCTGTAGTTTCCAAACTAACTGGTAAATTGCCTAAAATGTTACTACAAGTTGCACAATGTGGCCCTCACCCATTATCTTTCTGGAATTTGTGATACAAAGAACAGTGTATAGCCAATCAATAGCTTGTTATTTTAATAAACTGAAGTAAATTCTTGGTAGACAACTTAAGAACTGCTCTTTCTTTTTTCCTTTAAAAAGCCACTTGTGCCAGGCATGGTGGCTCACATCTGTAATCCCAGAACTTTGGGAGGTGAAGGTGAGAGGATTGGCTAAGGCCGTGGGTTCAAGACCAGCCTGGGCAACATGGCGAGACCTCGTCTCTATAATAAATCAAAAAATTAACTGGGTATGGTGGCGCATGCCTGTAGTTCCAACTTCTTGGAAGGTTGAAGCAGAAGGATTGCCTGAGCCCAGTAGGTTGAGGCTGCGGTGACCGTGAGTGTGCCACTGCAATCCAACCTAGGCGACAAAGTGAGACTCCAACTCAAAAAACCCAAACTAAAACAAAACAAAACAAACTTGTAACTGCTGCTAATCAGAGAATATAGTCAGGGCAACTTGAATCTATGTCTCCTGTGCTGCAGTCCTCAACCTTGGCCCAAATAAACTCTCTAGTTATATAAATTTTGCCTCAGTTTCTTACTTTAGGTTGACATGATCCAAGATCCTTTCTTTTATTAGTTTTTATCCCTTAGCCATTATTTTAGAGTAGGTCTGCTGGCAACACATTCTCTTAGTGTTTTTTTGTTTGTTCTGATTTGTTTTGGTTTTTTTTGGTTTTTTTTTTTGTGTTTTTTTTTTGAGTTGGAGTCTCACTCTGTCACCCAGCCTGGAGTGCAGTGGCATGCTCCCAGCTGCCCCTGCCTCGACCTGCTGGGCTCCGGCGATCCTTCCGCCTCAGCCTTCCAAGTAGCTGGAACTACAGGTGCACGCTACCACGCCCGGCTAATTTTTTAATTTATTGTAGAGATGAGGTCTCGCCAAATTGCCCCGGCGGGTCCCGAACCCGCGGGCTCAGGCAATCCACTCACCTCAGCCTCCCCAAGCGAGGGATTACAGGCTGAGCCACCGAGCCTG
>CAUYQG010089329.1:0-10857 GCA_963574415.1 Tarsius wallacei
CGCTCCCGGCCACCGCAGCCTCGACCCGCTGGGCTCCGGCGATCCTTCCGCCTCAGCCTTCCAAGTAGCTGGAAATACAGGCGCGCGCTACCACGCCCGGCTAATTTTTTGATTTATTGTAGAGATGAGGTCTCGCTTGCCCAGGCAGGTCTCGAACCCGCGGGCTCAGGCAATCACTCACCTCAGCCTCCCAAGGTGCGGGATTACAGGCTGAGCCACCGAGCCCGGCTCAGATCCCCTTTCAATATGACATAGAGTTTGACCAATAACAGTGGCCGCTGGGTACTTCTATCTTCCACCCCACTCTAAGCAGCAAGCACTTGAACAAGTGAAGGGGGTAGGAGTAGACATTGAGTCACTGAGTCTTCCAGAAAACTAGGCTTTCCTTCCAGCTCTATCCCCATGGACTGTGTTGCTCAAGAAGGCTTTTGAAACTCTCTGTGCCTTACCGGCCCCTCACAAACTTGTTTCAGCTTCCACATTTCTTCTATGAGTACCTCTTCTAGGCTCTCTTTTTTCTTCTCTTCTGGGTCCTCGTCTTCTCGTCCAACCCCTCCACATTTGGTGAGTCATCAAATTATTTTCCCTAAGACTGTCAGTGAGACCTTACCTTGTTGTACCTTTGTGAATTAATACTCACTGGGCATGTTTTATTTTTATGATATAACATGAACTATTCAAAGGAGAGTGTTAGGAAGATAACAAGCCAGTGGAGTAGAGTTAGATGACTCAGTTACCTTGGATGCCACTGTAGAATGCCCCACAGGTGGATGAAAACCTGGGCCTGGAAGAACTGCATCCGTCATTGAGAGTCAGGGGCATGTCAATTGCCATTGATTTGAAAATCAGTTATGAAGGAGATGTTCTCCAAATGGAAAACTCACAATGAATGGGAGAAAAGACTCTGGAAGGTTTGGACTAGAAACATACTTTTGTACATGGACAAACCAGCACCCAGGTGACAGAGAAATAAAATCATGACCACCTTATGAATACAAGAAACAGAATGTGTCCGTCACTTGGGGTGGGTGTAGTTAGCTTAGAAGGTGGATCTGGACTCAGAAAAACTCTTCACTGCCTTTACTGGGATTTGAGTCTTAAAGAGCTTAATTTTTAGGGGGTTTGTGTTTTCCCTAGTTTTTAATCTGCTTATTTTTTTTCTCCCACAATAAGCAACTTTCAACACTGGGCTCAAAACTACTGGGATCAAACTACAGTTAGAAACAAAACAAGGTGGCCCAAGCCTATAATCCTAGCGCTTTGGGAGGCAGAGGTGAGAGGACTGCCCGAGCCCACAGGTTTGAGACCAGTCTGGACAACTTGGTGAGACCTCATCTCTACAAAAATCAAAAATTAGCTGAGTATGGTAGTGCGCACCTATAGTTCCAGCTACTTGGAAGGCTGAGGTGGAAGGATCGCCTGAGCCCATCAAGTCGAGGCTTTGGTGGCTGTGAGCATGCCACTGCACTCTAGGCTGAGCGACAGAGTGAGACTCCAACTCAAAAAAAAAAAAAAAAAGGAAAAGAAACAATGTAAATGGAAAAAAGTAGAAGGAATGAAATAATATAGATAAGCAAAAAGAATGAACTGGAAAACATACAATATAGAGAAGTAAGCAAAAAGTTGGTGTTTGGCAAAGACTAATAAAACGGGTAAACTTCAGGTGAGATTAATCAAGAATAACCAATAGCAGGTATAAAATGGGTATATCATGGCATATCCTGCAGATACTAAAACATCATAAAAAGATATTACAAATAATTTTGTCAATTAATTTGAAAATTTAGATAACATTGACAAATTCTTGGAAAAAAGCCTTATCAAAATAAATACAAGAAGAAGAAGAAATACAGATAGTCCTATATACATTAAGTAAACTGAATGTGTATTTTAGAACCCTCTGCCAGCCAGATGCAGTGGCTCACACCTGTAGTAGTCTCAGCACTTTAGGAGGCTGATGTGGGAGGATTTCTTGAGCCCAGGAGTTTGAGACCAACCTGGGCAACGTAATGAGACCCTGTCTCCACAAAACGTTAAAAAATTAACTGAACATGGTGGTATATACCTGCAATCCCAGCTACTTGAGAGGCTAAGGTGGGAGGATCTCTTGAGCCCAGGAATTAGAGGCTACAGCGAGCCATAACCATGCCACTACACTCCAGCCTGGGTGACAGTCAGACTTAATCTCAAAAACAAAACAAAAACAAACAAAACCTTCAGCCAAAGAAAGCTCAAACATGAATTGCTTCCCAAGCAAATCTTTTAAACATTTAAAGAAAACCTTACATAGAGTACTAAAATTCTGCCACAGAATAGAAATATAGGTAATGTTCCAACTTGCTTGAAGAACTTCATGACCTTAACACCAAAACCTAAAAAGGACATTACAAGAAAGGAAAATTTCAGACCAGTCTCCTTCATAGACAGTCACAAAATTACTAAATAAATTAGTGAACAACTTTATTTATTTATTTATTTTATTTTATTTTATTTTTTTGAGTTGGAGTCTCACTCTGTCGCCCAGACTGGAGTGCAGTGGCCGCTCCCGGCCACCGCAGCCTCGACCTGCTGGGCTCTGGCGATCCTTCGGCCTCAGCCTTCCAAGTAGCTGGAACTACAGGCGCGTGCTACCACGCCCGGCTGATTTTTTGATTTATTGTGGAGATGAGGTCTCGCTTGCCCAGGCGGGTCTCGAACCCGTGGGCTCAGGCAATCCACTCACCCCAGCCTCCCAAAGGCGCGGGATTACAGGCTGAGCCACCGAGCCCGGCTAGTGAACAACTTTAAATTAAAGAACACAGATATTTAAAAGTACCTAACCTATGTTGTTAAAAGTCCAGGATGGGAGACTGGTTTCAGCTCTGATATATAAGGTGCTTTGAAGTAATCCCTTCCATCCTTACAACAAGAAAAAAATGCTGGGCAAAATGAAAATCAACAGCTTTTCTCAGATCCATCAGAGAATTGAGGTCACAGGGCAAGGTACTATCCCCAAAACTGTAAAGACAGGCAAATACAGAGAATCACAGCTTACCTGGAGTCAGAATTTGTAGGAATACTTAAATGGCAATTGACAAATTATTGAAAACTGAGCGTCAACTAGTTTGAGAGTTAAATCTCCTCAGGGCCCAGTCTCAAGGGAGCTTCCAAACTTTTTTCCCCCCATTTTTTTCTCTAGAAGCCCTCTAGGGTATCACATCAGAGAAAACCAAAAACCAAAAACCTCATGCTTCAAGTAGGAGGAAGGGAAAAATAGCCACTTTAAAATACATCTAGGACATTCTGTCCTCAGAAACAAAGGCCTGCTCGCAAGAGAAACTACCTTACCAGATGCTATCTGACATAGGGGATGGAAAATGAGACAATTTGAGTTCACTCTAACTTTCTTGTCTCACATCAAAGGGAAAAAAGGCTAATACATATTTCTGAAGGTCACCAAAAAAATCCCTAAGATTTAATAAGATTATAGAATGCGTCTCCTCCTCCCATATTTTACTGCCATATCAATAGGACTCCAGTGTAATAACAGTGAACTGTGACTGTGAGAGCTGCAAGACAGACTTTATTTAAGAAGGAGCTCTTAGAGAAAACCAAAGAAAACAGAGGAAACAAAGAAAATAGAGGGAACTAAAACCTCTGGTACCTACAGCTAGAGCAAACATAAATACAGCCCCATGTCAGGCTTTCTTTCTTTTTTTTTTTTTGAGTTGGAGTCTCACTCTGTCACCCAGACTGGAGTGCAGTGGCATGCCCAAGGCCACCACAGCATCAACCTGCTGGTCTCAGGTGATCCTTCTGCCTCAGCCTTCCAAGCAGCCAGAACTACAAGTGCGCGCTACCATGCCTGGCCAATTTTTTGATTTATTGTAGAGATGAGGTCTTGTCAAGTTGCCCAGGCTGGTCTCAAACCCGCGGGCTCAGGCAATCCATTTGCCTCAGCCTCCCAAAGTGCTGGGATTACAGGATGAGCCACTGAGCCAGGCCCATGTCTGGCTTTCAACAAAAAAATTATAAGGCATGCTAAAAACAGAGTCTGGAGAAACAAAGAAAGCATCAGGGTCAAACTCAATTATGACACAGATTTTGGATCAAGAACGAGGCAAGATGTCCTCTTTCACTACTGCTATTCAACATTGTACTGGATGACCTAGCTAAGGCAAGAAGATAAGAAAAGAAAGTAAAAGATATACAAATTGAGAAGGAAGGAATAAAATTTGTCATTGTTGCCAGGTAACATGATTGTCTATGAAGGAAATCTTGGCCAGGGGCTGTGGTTCATGCCTATAATTCTAGCACTTTGGGAGGCTGAGGTGAGAGGATTGCCTGAGCCCACAGGTTTGAGACCAGCCTGGGCAACTTGGCGAGTCCTCATCTCTACAAAAAATCAAAAAATCAGCCAGGCGTGATGGTGCGTGCCTGTAGTTGCAGCTACTTGGAAGGCTGAGGCAGAAGGATCGCCTGAGCCCAGCAAGTCGAGGCTGTGGTAGCTGTGAGCGTGCCACTGCACTCCAACCTGGGAAGAACCAGAAAACAAAAACAAAAACTTGCTGAATGTTGGGCTCACACCTGTAATCCCAGTTACTCAGGAGGCTGAGGTGGGATAATTCCTTGAACCCAGGAGTTTGGGGGTGCAGTGAACTACGATTGTGCCACTGCACTCCAGTCAGGCAACAGAGCAAACTCCGTCTCTAAGAAGACAAACAAATGAACAAATAAGAACTTCCTGGACTTAATAAACAATAGTAGCAAAGTCATAGAATACCATGTTAATATACAAAAATCAAGGGCTTTCTTATGTGCCAACAATGACTGCTTGGAAATTGATATTACAAACACAATACCTGGCTGGGTTCGGTAGCCCAGCCTTAATCCCCTGCTTTGGGAGGCCAAGGTGAGTGAATTGCCTGAGCCTGCAGGTTCAAGACCCGCCTGGGCAACTTGGCGAGACCTCATCTCTACAATAAATCAATAAAATTAGCTGGGCATGGTAGCATGCGCCTATAGTTCCAGCTACTTGGAAGGCTGAGGCAGAAGGATTGCCGGAGCCCAGCAGGTCGAGGCTGCGGTGGCCGGGAGTGTGACACTGCACTCCAGCCTGGGCGACAGAGGGAGACTTCAACTAAAAAAAAATACAAACACAATATTATTTATATTAGCATCATAAAGGGGAGAAATACTTAGGTATAAATCCAACAAAATAGGGACAGGGTTTATATGAGGCAAATGACAAAACTGTGATGAAATAAATTGAAGATCTAAATAAATGGAATGATATTTCATGTTCAAGTATAGGTGACTTAATAGTAAGATGTCAGTTCTTCCCAAGATGATCTATAGATTCAATGTAATCCCAATCAAATCCCAGCAGGTTATTTTTTGGATATCAACAACCCGATTCTAAAGTTATATGAAGAGGCAAAAGACTCAAAATAGCCAATACAATACTGAAGAAGGACAAAGTCAGATGCCTGACATTACCTGTTTTCAAGGCTCACTCTAAAGTGACAGTAATCAAGACCAGTGTGGCATTGGTGAAAGAATGGACATATAGAACCATGGAATAGCCTAGAAAATAGAGAAAACATAGAACAGAACAGAGAGCCGAGAAAAAGACTCAGAAATAAAGTCAACTAATCTTTGACAAAGGAGCAAAGTCACCACAACAGAAAAAGATAGCATTTTCAGTAAATAGTATTGGAGCAACTAGGTATCCATATGAAAAAAATCTAAACACAGACCTTGTAACTTTCACAGTAATTAACTAAAAATTGTTTGTAGACCTAAGTGTAAAATGGGAAACTATAAAGCTTCTAGAAGATAACAAAGAAGAAAATCTATATGACTTTGGGTTTGATCATATACCACTGGCAAATAAGCATATTAAAAATGCTCAGTCACATTAAACCCCTCCACCTCAGAAGTGAAGGTTGGTGGCATAAAGGAACGTTACACTAACTGCTGCCCCACTAGGTAGAAACATTAGCAGTGAGGAACAAGCGTTTCCCCCCATAACCTCTATAAAGCACAATGAACTCTTATACATGACTGGGAAAAGACAGTCTCGTGGACAGATGGATAAATGTTATGAGTAGGTAATTTGCCAGATGACCAAAAGCCATAGGAATAGAATCTCAAATTAACTTGAAGCTAAAAAACTAAAAATTAAAGAATAGCCAGATATCACTCCTTATTTCTGTCTGGAATGTGGAAGAAAGTGCATTCTTAAATTTTGCTGGCTGGTGAAACTTTAAAGCAGTCCAGATTTTTTGGAAGGCAATCTGGCTACATCTATTAGTATCTAAAATATATATATTTGGCCAGGCACGGTGGCTTAGCCTATAATCCCAGCACTTTGGGAGGCTGAGGCGAGAGGATTGCCTGAGCCCAGGGGTTCAAGACCAGCCTGGGCAACTTGGCAAGACGTCGTCTCTGTAATAAATCACAAAAACTAGCCAGGCGTGGTGGCATGTGTCTGTAGTTCCAGCCTCTTGGAAGGCTGAGGCGGAAGGATCACCTGAGTCCAGCAGGTCAGGGCTGCAGTGGCCATGAGCATGCCAGTGCACTCCAGCCTGGGTGACAAGAGTGAGACTGCAACTAAAAATAAAATAAAATAAAATAAAATAAAACAAAATGGCCAGGCTTGGTGGCTCAGCCTGTAATTACAGTACTTTGGGAGGACGGGGTGAGGGGATTGCCTGAGCCCACGGATTCGAGACCAGCCTGGGCAACTTGGTGAGACCTTGTCTCTATAATAAATACCTCCCCCCCCAAACCAAAAAATTAGCTGACGTTGTAGCATGCACCTGTTATTCCAACTACTTGGAAGGCTGAGGTGAAACGATTGCCTGCGCCCAGCAGGTCGAGGCTGCAGTGGTCATGAGTGTGCCACTGCACTCCAGCTTGGGCAATGGAGTGAGACTCCCACTCAAAAAACAAAAACATATTCTTTGAACTAGTAATTCTGCTTTTGGATATACATCTTAGAGAAATTATTAAAATTGTGGAAATAAAAAAGTTTATTTTTAATGAAGGATTTTCTTCCCCATTCTTTGAGGTTGGGTCATAGGGAAGAGAAGGATTAAGCAGGGCAAAGGCAGGCATAGCCCTAGGTACTACCTTGGTGGTGGTGATATGTTTAAGCAGGAAGGGATTAGAAACATGAGGCAGGGGTTGAAGAAGGACCAGGTGGCCCAAGATCAAAGCTGAGGGAGGGCCTGTAAGACTACTCATGCTTTCTCTTCCAGTCCCAGATGCTTCAGGAGCCATGGGTTACGTGCAGACATGGCCAAGTCCAAGAACCACATCACACACAACCAGTCCCGAAAATGGCATCAAGAAACCCTGATTACAAAAACACGAGTCTCTTAAGGAGGTGGACCCCAAGTTCCTGAGGAGCACATGCTTTGCCAAGAAGCACAAGAAGGGCCCAAAGAAGAATGCAAGCCAACAATGCCAAGGCCATGAGTGCACATGCTGAGGCTGTCAAGGATACCCAAAGCCCAAGGAGGTTAAGCCCAGGATCCCAAAGGGGAACATTTGTATACCTAACCCTGAATTGTACCCCACATCTTTAAAATTAAAAAATTAAAAGTTAAAAATACCTTATAAACTGCTTTTCCAATAAAACTGTATTTCGAGGTTAAAAAAAAAAAAAAGAATCCCAAAGGGTTCTAGCTGCAAGCTTACTCGACCTGCCTACATTGCCCACCCCAAGCTTGGGAAGCATATTCGTGCCTGTATTGTCAAGGGACGCAGGCTCTGCCGGCCAAAGATCAGGGATCAAATTAAGTCCCAGTTTGCAGCTTCACCTGCAGCTCCAGCTTCAGCTCCAGTTCCTGCTCTGGCTCCCAAAGGTACCCAGACCCTCACAAAAGCTCCAGAGTAGAGGCCTCTGTCTGCCAACTGAAGGACTGGTTTGACCTCCAGGTTGCTGTCTGCGTGACTATCATCACTCGGAATCTTCAGATATCTCACCTCTCAGTTGATTCTTTCCACTCCTGGACTGGATTGCAGACTCCATAGTCTCCCCAATATAGCCCTCACACCTAGGCAGATACGAGAATTAATCTAAATAAGTATAAATTAAGCCCAGGGCAGAGTCAAACTGACATCATGATTCAAACCCCAAAAGAATGACAGCAAGCCATCTCAGAGAAGCTTGTGTGGCCAGTGGATGAACGTGTCACTACTGTCCATAGACCTGAGCTTATTGTTGGGCTTTGGGTAGTAATCAGTGTGCATGGTTCCCCAGCTAGCACTGTGTTCGAGACTACCTAAATGGATGCTGGGTATCAGATAGTGTAATAGAGGCAAAAAAGGAAATGAGAACCACAATGACTGCATCTGCTTCCAGTTCCCAGTGCCACCACCCTCTATCCTCTGGTCCAGTTCAAGGGCTGAGGAATGCAGGGAAGTCATTGGTGGGCTATGGAACCACAGAGTCAACTATGGGCCTATTAGTGTAGCACCATACCTCAGACACCTTAGTCACCATCCTTGACTCTGTCTAGTTGGACACTGGCTACTGGATTGTGGAGGTGGCCACCCAGTATCCTTTCCTGGAGATATTCTGTAACTTCTGGAAAAATAAAAGATTCGTTCAGGTCATTGCCTTGTTAAGCTATGGTGTGGCCTCATGCTCTTTAAGTTAGGGACAAGCCATGCATTCTTTTTTTTTTGAGTTGGAGTCCCACTCGATTGCCCAGACTGGAGTGCAGTGGCCGCTCCCGGCCACCACAGCCTCGACCTGCTGGGCTCCCGCAATCCCTCCGCCTCAGCCTTCCGAGTAGCCGGAATTACAGGCATGCGCTACCACACCCAGCTAATTTTTTTTGATTTATTGTAGAGATGAGGTTTCGCCTGCCCAGGCGGGTCTCGAACCCGCGGGCTCAGGCAATCCACTCACAGCCTCCCAAGGTGCGGGATTATAGGCTGAGCCACTGAGCCCGGCTAGCCATGCATTCTTAAACTTTGGCCCCCTCCCCTCTCTCTCTCTCTTTCTAATTTAGTTTTAAAATAAACTATATTTCCTAATCTAATAAAAAAAAAAAGAAAAAAGATTCATACCATTCATACCATCTTCCTCCTAATCACTAATCTATTCCCAGTTTTCCCCCAAGGTTGCCAATGCTAATGGTCATCTTCAAGGTCTTTTCCTCAGTATCTTTCTCAAGTTCTTAGCAGTATTGGAAACTGTTGACTGCTTTTCCTCTTTGAAGCCCTATGAAATTCCAGTTTTTATGACTACTTGAGTCTCCTATCTTCTTGACCACTCAGACTTTGCCCTCTGCCCTCAGCTGTGGGCATTACCCAACATTCTATTTGTTAAGCACTGTGTATCTCTCTCTCTTGAAATCAGGCCCATAGCCAGGCTCGGTGGCTCAGCCTGTAATCCTGCACCTTTGGGAGGCTGAGGTGAGTACATTGCCTGAGCCCGTGGGTTCGAGACCTGCCTGGGCAACTTGGCGAGACCTCATCTCTACAATAAATCAAAAATTAGCCGGGCGTAGTAGCGCATGCCTGTAGTTCCAGCTACTTGGAAGGCTGAGGCGGAAGGATTGCCAGAGCCCAGCGGGTCGAGGCTGCGGTGGCCGGGAGCGGCAACTGCACTCCAGTCTGGGCGACAGAGTGACTCCAATTCAAAAAAAAAAAAAGAAATCAGGCCCATATCTTGTGCCTTTCTTTGTACAGCATTAAAGAAATGTACAGAGTTAAAGACAGTAATTTGCTCAGATTGTCATCTTAATCCATAGTGATTGCTTGATGAATAGACTAAATACCCTGCTCTCAACCTGAATCTGCCCACGTATCCATTTCCCCTTCTCACACATTCTTTCTGAAGACGAATCCCCCTTCTTCCTTTGCAGGATACCTCTCAATTCTTGTTCTTTTCTCCTCTTCCTCTATAATGTTCCCAAATTCTTCTTTCCTCTCTTCATGGCAACTCACAGGGCAACATCCTGCCCATGCTTCAACTACTGCCAAAGAACACCAGCTCCAAACACGGGGATGATGTGGACAGTCACGCACCCAGAAGGAAGCTAAATGTGAGAAAGAGCAGCTTCAGTAGGAAAGAGGGGACGACACCTCTCAGCAGAATAAGCATAGAGGCTGGGAATGAAGCAGCATTCCCAGAAGAAGCAAGGCTGCGGGCAAGAGGAGCCCAATCGTGGCAGAACACTGTGGTCCCAGCCCCCAGACAAAGAATAGCGGCCACCTCCTCCCACTCATCAAACAGCCTCTTCTGCTGGATGTCTGTAGAACAAAGCAATGCCCTGGGAAGAGGGCTGCGAATGTCTCCCTCCTAGAGAGAAACCGGACTTGAAGTCAGTGCCTAGGCGTGTGAGGGAAATGTACAGGGAGATGGCATATTGAGCTCTTGCTTGAAGACAATGCTTTTTTTCCCTAAGTCCGAGTTTTCATTGTCTTTTATGTAGCCTTCAACACTAAGAGAAGAAAAAAAGGCTCAAGTTGTGGGATGAGAGAAGGAGTCTAAATGCCATGGCTCTAGGAAATGAGAGATTGGGGAACAGGGTAGAGATGCTTTGAGATTCAGGGTTTTCTTAGGAAAACATTATTTCTATTTCAAAAATATATTGTGCAAATTATTTGATTAGACAAGATAAGAAAGATCAACTTACAAAAAGGAAAACTCCGCAAGAAAGGAAGGGTAGTGTTAGGCCAGACCAGGGGGCGCAGTTTGCAATCCAGTGCCGCACAAAAGATGCAGAAAATTGCACAGAAATTAGATTGGAAAATATAGTTTATTTAGAAAGCAAATGAGAGAGAAAGAGAGAGAGAGAGAGAAGCGGTTCACCTCCCCAAGGTAGGGGAGGGGGCCAAAGCTAGGAAACATGG